>JMFS01027325.1:0-36439 GCA_000699545.1 Podiceps cristatus | reverse complement strand
TAATAAAATAAAAATAACCAGACTGCTTAAAACCTGTTTACTTTAGGAAGAGAACAGTCAAGCATACCATTTAAAAGATGAGGCAGGATCAATTCTGTAACTTAAATGACCCAGGAGAGGAAATATTTCCGTGTCCAATAGTCCCTGGATATAATTACAGCTGATAGGATGCTAGTTATATTTACCATTTTGTGCAAAGTGCGCACACTTCTCAAGAAGAGATGCAGCTTCCACAGCTAAGCCTCAGGCTGGCTTTAGAAGCAATTCAAAACCAAACACAAAATTACCAATATTACCTTTTTCTTAAGCTATATTGCATCTATATTGCTGAAATATTTATCATATGTAGGACTTCACTAAGCTGATTTTGGGTTTATGTTAATAACTGCAAGAAATGATGTTTAATTTGTCTGAAATTAATATATCATTTCAGAATTTTTTGTCACAAAAATGGTGAAATGCAGATAATTGTTTGAAGAAGTGAATCAGCTGCAAAATCATAAGAGCCACCATAACAGGTCATGGTGACAAATAGGAGGACTTTCGTCTAATTTCATCTACCAATAAATATAAATGATGGGGACATGTCTACCAAAAATGGTAAAAGAAAAACTGTTAGTGACTTATAGTGGATTTAGAATGGTGAAAACAAGATAAAAAAAAATCTGTTTTGACTTTAGAAATTTGGCTACATGTATCTCACTCTGCCAGCAATCTCTGCCTGGACCCCTAACTTGCGTTGTGCTGACTTAAAGTTACCGTCACACTTAATGATTTTGTTTCATGCAATGGATAAGATTACTTAAGAGTTTGCTGTGTGTTCTGTGTGTGTCGTATATAGTCTTCCTATGTACAAATGTTACTATTTCGATTCTGCAGCCAAATTCCCTATTACTCTTCTCCTATTACCAAGAAACCTAAATTCAATTCACAAAATTTGCTTGATCTGGTAAGAGGAAACAAACGTATTACCTGATCTGAGTTAGCTGACCTACAGTAGCTGCAGCCAGTTATTTATACAACTTGTGAATTTACATAAGGGTAGCACACTTTCAGGGGACCAGATAGACCTGGAAGCCGCCACATTTTTTTCCAGGTTCAGGTAGTTAGTTGGAATACAGGTCAAGTCATTCATGATCAAGTATTAACATCTACAGAACTCAGTAAAATTACTGATCTTCATCTTATTCTTTTCCAGACAGGGGAGATCCATTGTACTGGTGGCCCTGATGGCAACCACATTAGAGAAGCCAAAAAGGGCATGGATATGAAGGTTGACATGATCCATTTGAAAGACAATGACCTGATCAGATAGCAGGGTATTTAAAAAAAAACAAAACAAAACAAAACAAAACAAAACACACAAGCAAACACATATATTGTTGATACAAAATAGGGTTGGAGGAAGTAGGGTCAAGTCATAACTTGGATGTTGCTTAAATGCTTAAATGACTTCCAAGTATTTTTTAAAGAGATTAGAGCATACGTTTGTATGCCCAAGAAGTAAAACTGCAACGTAGTGACAAGTAAAGGATCCTGAAGCGTTGTCACATGAAGTTTTAATGGTAGAATATCATGATATGTGACCTTTGGAGTCTTCACGTGCTTCAAACAGCAGATATTTATCACGATTACTACATGGATCTTTTGTGAGAAAGCTCCAAGGCTTGTATGATTACAATGCTAAAGGCAGCCCTGCTTCCCATGTGAAAGGTGTCCAGCACACAATGTCTGAACAGATTAGAAGATTAGCATGCAAATTACTCCTGAAAATATTGAACTGAATATTTGGAAAGGACTTTGGGACTCCATTTAGCTGAAATGAAGCAGGCAGGCTCAAATAAGTAAAGACCATACCTGAGAGGTGTTTGGATAACCCCTTTTAGAAATTAAGATTCTTCCATGAATCTCTCTAGGTAGACTGTTCTTAACCTTGGAGTTAAGAACTGTCTGATCTGTCTTCTTTGCTCAAGTTAGTACCCTTTTTCACATTCTGTCCCCAGTGGACCTGGAAAACGATTGATCACTGTCCTCTTCATAACAGCATTTTACATATTGGGAAATTGTTATCCCTTCCTCCCCCTCCCCTTGAGCCTCATGCTTAGTCTTCTCTTTCCTAGACTAAACAAACCCAGTTCTTTCAACCTTTTCTTATAGGTCATGTTTTCTAAACCTCTGATCATTCTTGCTGCTCTCCTTTGCACTCTCTTCAATTTGTCTACATCTTTCTTGAAGTGTGGTTCCCCAAGCTGGATACAGTACACCAGCTGAGGCCTTACCCATGTAGCCTAAAGCAGAACACGTACTACTTTTTTCACTGGTAAAATATTCCAGATGAAGCACCACCAAAGAATCAGATTTGCTTTTATCTTAACATTGCATCAGCAAGTCATGCTCTTGTGATTGTCTATGACCTCCAGATCACTTTCTACAATATATCTGCAGAGTCATAATCTTTCTTAACTTATTTCTGTGTATTCAGATTCTTCTTAGCAAGTCTAACACATTTCTCTAGCTTTTATTGCATTTAATCTTGAAGACTTCAGACCATCTGTCCAATTTACAAAGATTATTTTGTATTCTGATCATATCCTCCAAAGGATGCCTGCATGTTACCAATTGCCATTGTTCAAAGAGGTAAGGATCAGGGTGTTGCACACTGTGATCCGTGACATGTTACAGTCTTAGGGCTGTATGGCCACATCATGTCTAGCAGCAATGACATTGTGCCAGTCACCATTCTTAGAAGTTCTCTGTACATGCGGAGAGGGAAATTCTGCCCACCTCACAGCGCATTGCAAGGGATGTGCTGCTGACAGCACCCCAGTGAGCAACGTCAGCCTTGGTTCCTCTAGTTGGGGAACGACTGAGCACACAGCTGCTCTGCTCAAGTGCATCCCATATGACACCAAGTATGAATGAAATGCACTCTATGTATATATTTTCTTTGAATTAGCATAGTCTACTTTTAAGATTACTTCATCAGCCTGGACTGCTTTGCCTCATACTTTATGTTCTCCTGAAGCCTGATCCACCAGTTGTCTCTGTTTAATCATCTATTTTGGGGAAATTTAGTATCCTTGTTCTGCCACTCTTCTTACTTTTTTCCATTTATTCAACCTTCCTTTTCATCCTATGGTCAATCTTCCTCTACCTTCAGATTCCCAACTGCTTTTTTTCCTAGAACCAGTGACTCTCCCGCTGTACCTGTCCCACTCCTTGAAGCGTTTTCTGAAGACAACTTGCAATTTCTCACACATTCTGGGAACATGATGGACCATTTTCCACTTTTGCAGCAGACAAGCAAACCAGTGGTAGGAACTGTCCTTCAGATTTTTCTGTGTTGGAGGGGTTTGGATTTATATACTTCACCACTTCCTCCTCACCATCCTGCAGGGTGTTTGTAGTCCAATTCTGCTACACCTCGCCCCAGAGAGAGCCAACAGGCTGCCTCATGCAACTGTCTGAATTTCAAAATAATTACACATCCAGTATTTAAATTCTTATATCAATACTTGATAGGACTATCACTTGCATTCTTAAAATGAATCTACAAAACAATATAAATAAATCTACAAATTTAAAGTAAAAAATAGATAAAAATGAAAATAAATCTACAAAATACAGCTCCATTTCTCAGCACCCACTCTCTCGGTCCTTCCTTAGCCATACAAACACCTCTGCACTTGTCTGCCATGTACTGTTACATCTCTGTGAGCCCAGCTGTAATGAACCTGGTGATGCACTGAGACTGAAACCCACTTTGCAGTGCTCCTCAAATTCCTGGCATTTGCCTGGAAATGCATCAGCAGTGTCTTTTGCTATCTTCCTTCATTTTTATCCTCTTATGTTTGGTTTTCCTCATTCACTACCTACTTCCAGGTTTTTTCCTGGATCTCTATTTCTAATTTTTGCTCATTTGAGGATCCTGTCAGCATTTTCCCTCAAAGCTAGTTCAAGTCCTGGACCCACAGAAAGCTTTTCACCAGAGGGATCCCATTTCTGCCTAGTGATTCTTCTTTGTAACATACTGTCTGGTGGCTAAGGAAGCCAAAATCCTTCTGTCAACACCCTTTGTGCAGCCAAGCATTCTCCTTCAGCCTGGGCCATTATAATCTCCAGGATCATGTTCAGAGCCTCTGTTCTTAACCTCCCAGTGCTGAGCAGCTGCCAGTCATGTGGATCCGGTAAATCCACCAAAGGTCTTCCCTCCCCCCTCCTCCAGCTTCCCTCAGCCTGGTTCTGGCTTATTTCAAGCCACCTTTCTTCCCTGCTCCACCACTGCCTACTCTCGCCGCTCCTCTGCTGTGCACACATGCGGGAGCCTCCTTAGGTCCTCTTGGCAGCAGATGCTGCCCCTGCACGCCCCTTTTCTGGCCAAGGGTCTTCAGGGCTCAGCTGTCAAGCCCATCTCTCCCATGTCACCTCATCACTTTCTACTTCCCCCGTGCAAGGCTGCCACAGCCTACACGCTTCCGTGTCTTCTGCCCAAAGACCTCAAAAGGCACTGCAGAGTTTTTCCAGTGATGGGTGATACCAGGGGGCAAACTGGTGATGTAATTAATGCCATGTGACCTGGTGAATTAAGAGATGGATTAGAAATAAAACTGGTGACCTTATTCTAGTCAGCAGCCTCCAGTCGTGTCTGAGTCATGGAACATCTGAAGAGGTCCATTGGGTCTCCTAACTCTCCTACAGATCAGGAAATATTATTAAGCTTATTTTATACTCCTGGTATGGATAATCCAAGTGATTTGTCCTGGGTCAGTCAGCAGAGAATTTCCATTGCTCCTAAGCATTATCAGGCCAGATTCTGCTGCTTTCCAGGTTTAAAGTTAAGTTAACCTCTGATGTTTTTTTATTGCTTAGTTTGCATCAGATGAGATATTTTAAAACATTGTTGCTGTGCTATTTCTTTGAGGCAATAGGCTTCACAATTATCAACTTTGTTCATCATCTAGTTCAGTGCCCTAGTTGGAGGAAGCCTGTCCATTCCTTTATATGACTTCAGTCATATTAAAAAGGTGCAGACTGAAATTCAAGTTTTGCAGTCTTCTAGTTCAAAGCCATCTAGAAAAGACATTTTCTTTTCTTTTCTTTACCTTTTTTTTTTTTTTTTAATTTTTAATAATGAACTCTTTCCATTGATGAGTTTTTGGCACAACCCGTTTTGAAACCTTGCTATTTGAAACAGCTTGCTGATGTTTTCTTAAATTACATCCTCTTGTGGGTCCATAAAATCCTGAAGTTATTACAAATAAATAAACGGAGTTTCTCTTCATGATGTAAACCAGCTTTGAATGAAGTCATTGAGTGGAAGTTTCACTTGGATTGCTTCTGAAAAGCTGCTCAGACCCAGGGCAAAGTTCTGCTTTTCCTCTCTGTGCTGCAGAAATTTGTGAGCAGCTGTTCTAAGTCAACTGAGTGGAGCAAACCCCTGTTGCTTAATGTCTTGTTTTAATTTCCAGTGGGAAACCATGTATCAGAAAGTCCATACTCTCCACTCCCTTTTCTTTCTCTCACTTTTTCCGAGTCGTATCCTCCTGAGCAAGTTGCACAGTCAAGTCTTAGTGAAAGAGATGAGAGCTGAGAGTTTTCTCTTCTCTCTTACGTTAAGCATCCTATCCCATCCAGCAACACAGAGGACCTGAATCTTCCCCCAGATCGGTGGGGTTGGCACCGCTGTTTAATGACCTGTGCTCCTCTGAGCTGGGCCACAAAGCTCGTGGCACCAGAATGAAGAGCGGACAGCGCAGTGCCGACTCTGCTGTGGGCCATGGGGCGTGGACAGGCAGTGCTATGAAATGACGCCAGCTCTGCACCTGGTTCCCTTCCCGTTCCTTCCCACTGTGGTCCTCTGCACTTCCACAAATCTTCATGATTGTCCTGGCTAGCCTTTATGTCACTGAGAGAAAAACTAGACCTTCTCTGACCGCCTGCAAGAGTCCAAATGCAAGTGTCTTATCACCTCAATGAAGGTTTGGTCCAGTGTGCTACAAGGAGATGCCAAAAAGGTTTGTTGAATGCTTGTGAATTCAGGAAGTCTCATTAGTCCTAGTGCAAATTTGCACATTTTTTTTTCTGTAGCTTCTGGGCCATTGATCACTTATTTGACTTTCCAGATTTACTGCAGTTTTCACAATATGCACTGACAAGGCTAGCACTCAAACAGGTAGGAATCATTTTGTTTGTTAAGCAAGCAAAGTGCTCACAACTTGTTTCTTTAATTATTTCATTAGCTAAGCAATGCAACCAATAAACTCAGCAGTCTATCTCATAATAGTGACTGCAATGGCCGGGGCAACCTGTTCTCACTTCTCCTGTCAGAGGGCCAAGACTCTGACACCGGAGTTGTATATCACTTTTTAAATGATGTTGCTATGTGAAAAGCCCTATGCAAACACTGTGACTGTTTGTGGAGTGAGGTACTACCTAGACTTTCAACCAAAATTAACAAGTATCGGTCCATAATCTTCACAGGAATCAACTCACAGATGAGAAAAAGACAGACAAGATGGCAGGACACTTGGAAGACAAAATGCAATCTATATTACAAGATACAGCTTGAATTAAAAAGAACTATTTGTTAATAGGTGAAAATCACTGTAAGTGTGCCATTTAACACTATGATGGAGACCTATGTGCTATTTGCTCCCTCTCAGTGGAGATTTTAGTCTCTCATTTACAATCTGGCTGCCAAAGAGTTGTCACTTGGTTCCCCAGGGGCCGAGCACTCACACCACTGCACAAATCCATGCTTTGTCCACAGATAGAGGTTAGCACTGGTCAGATTCCGACATTGCATTCCCACCCTTCTCTCCCCCTACCCTGAAAACTCTGAGCTGAAAACCAAAATATTAGTAGATATTTCTTTGTACTGGAAATGTGGTTGCCGCAGCCTGCCACAGAGCATAGGGAATCTGAGCCCACCTCTCCCACTTCTCCCAGTGAAATGGAGAAATGGTCTACCACATCCCGCTCTGTGGGGTGGAGAGGGCAGTGCGCTAGGTCAGTTGGGCAGCAGCACGTTTTGGCGGGTTAAGCATAACCAGAGATCCTGGCTGAGAGAGGAGAGCTGGTGCCTATGGCTTCCAACTACAGCTCCCATGAAACTCTGTGGCAGCCTTTCAGTGTGGAAATATTTCAATTTTCAGACATTAGGGGGTAGGGTAAGGTACAGAAAAAGCTTGTTGAAAAACTAAAACTGTTCACAGAAAGCTGATACTAAACAAATAATTCATTTAGCTGCACACAAATTTTCTGTCTATAAAGAGCTTCAAAAAAACCCTGATCATCCTTAGTCAAGTCTGCAACCCATACTGAGCTCTTTTATTACTCCAAGTACCCCTGAACCAGTTAACCCTGCTGTTTTCTCTTCCTCCACATAAGGTAGAGATTTGTTCATCTCGTGGGATGCTCAGTCAGCCCTTGGCTCCCCACACTGACAGCCAAGTTACAGTTTCAGCTCCACAAAACAGTGTTTATGTAAGAGCTAGAGAGAAAAGACACCTTTGAACAAAGAAAAATAATTATATTTGTTTGTGTTATAGAAGCCCTCAGCAGCCCCACTCATGCTTGGGCCCCAGTACGTAGCACAGGGTAAGATCATAGTTGCAGTTTGAAGCTGCCTGCAATCTAATTAAGACAAGATGTAACCCACTGGTGCAACGAACAGTTGAGAAGGGGATCGAGGATGGAGGAAGCGGTCTCTTCTTAAAAAGAGAGAAAGAAATGATAGATTTTTGCAAATTGACCAATTTCAGCATCTGGGTCTTGAAAAATCTCATGAATATCACAAAACCAAAAAATAATCAGGAGTTTGTAATAAACCTTGAAAGTGGGTAACAGTTTGACATATTATTTGACATCTTCTTTCCTTTTTTCCTTTTTTTTCTTTACATAGGTGCTTCATGTTTGTGCCTTTAGCTGAAAGGACACTTAGCATGAAGTATATTGGCCCGTATTTTGAAGTGCTGTGTATACTGTGGTTGCCCACCCATGTCACTAGCTGTGAGGCAGTGTCCAGAAGGCAAGATTTTGTTAAGGAGTCATACTTGTTAAGAAAGCCTTAAAAGACGGTGTGCTGTGTACAGTCTTGACAGGTCAGCTCCCTGAACCTGTAATTACAATGCTGAAGGAACAGGTCAGAGGTACGGATCAGCCTCCTTCATCTGAATGAGTAACTGAATCTTAAAGTTATCCATAACTATTCATATTTCAGCATTAATTACTTCCCCATGGATTGTCTTTTCGTAGGTCCTCAGGTAATGTGCGTATCTCAAAGTTGTAGTGACTTCCTGCATCCTCACATGTCCCAACTCTTATTGATTTCTAACTACTTGCCCAAATTTCTGGATTCTGGAAGGAACAGCTGCACATTTTTCATTTAATTCACCAGAACAATTTTCCTTTAACAACTAGGGAGAAGGCAGTAGGAATATGAGTGTGCAGGAAGTTGTATATCAATCATAATTATGGTTATGTCTTGTAGTATCACACAGAAATATGTTAAAGGTGGTGATGTGCTCCCTTAGTCATGTTTTAGGATGTCTTGATTTAATACTGACACATTGGAATGCTCAATAGGAGTAGTTTTGGTTACTGTTTGGAAACCACCTGTAAAAGAAAAATGCCTGGCAGAAGTAGAAGGTGATAGTGATTCAGTCTGCAACACTCTTCTCTCTGGATCTGTCTTCAGTACAAAACTAGGTTATGGCACTGAGACAGTCATAGTTTTGTTTGAAAGAATTTAACCAAAATAACCTTTCATATTTTTTGAAAAGTTACAGAGTGATAACTGGGGAAAGGGCAAAATAAATACAGTAAAAGATTCTTCAGCACAACAGCCAGTGATTGTTGGTGGAGGAAGTTGGAAGGAGAAAAACAAAAAAAGTCAATTTTTCATCAAGCTCTTATTGGAAAATTTCTACATTGGGAGGAGTATACTGAAATCCCAACACTTTCACATAACATAGTCTTGAAAATACATAAATATATTTATTTTTAAAAAGTGTTCACAAAACTTTACAGCTGCTACAGGTAAGTGCTCTGGTATTTAGATCTGTTACAACCACACATAGTTAGATTATCAGTCGTTTGTAAAGTACTGCAGTCACTAAATAACAGTTCAATCAGCCTAGGCTGAGAGTGCTGGTCTCCATCTCTAATGATTTCAACATCATTCTTAGAATTGCATAGTTCTAAATACCCCTCAAAACTTTACTCCAACCTGGTCTAATTCTTCAGAAAATATAATCCTTCAAAAAATGGTACTGAGTTAATACTTCGATAGGATAAAAAGGGATATACGTGATGCTGATTAAGATGGACTGTCAGTCTGACAAGCCATGAACATAAAATGCAAACTGCTTGTGATCATTTAACTCCTTGGAACACAGTGTCCCAAAACTAGGCCGTTAGCTCAATTTCCCCGTTAAAGCAATTACAACTTGCCCATGCACTATTTTTCAAAAATTTATACATAAATGTGATATATTTCTTCATTTCCTGCCCCGAGCTTACATAGCATTGCTGCATTTTGTTAAAAAACCTAGCACTTTCCACCTCAATGTTGGCTGCATTTCAGAAGTAATTGAAGTAGTCGTTGAAGTATACGAGGCGTACCCACACCACAAAACCTGTTTACACCGTTATTTCCTCATATATCTCTGTTCTAGCAGAAAAGAATGCTTGTATAAGGACTATTCACATTTGACTACACTTAATATCTTTGCTCTTCAGAATAATACCATCATTCCCCTAAGGAACGTAAGATGGTAGAACATGACCACAGAGGCTGCCCGTTACTAAGTTGTGAACATGTCATTCTCCAAAGCTTTTTCAGTCTCTGCCTCCTAGTCAAATCCCAGTGACAGGTCTCTCCTGTGGCTCAGTAGGGCTACCAAGTTTGAAAAGGTAGCATGAAAGGAATGCAGGTCCTCCCTTATGCTGCTGGTAGAAACTATGTCCAGTAAACATGAACTAGTCATCTAAAATCTTTTGCAAATTTTCAGTTAAGGAGAATTTGAAAACCTTAGTCTGCAATAGCAATATTTATTTTGATAAAACAACATTTCTTTTTCTAATATGTAGTTTATTAGAATAATAGATGGTCTGAATACTAAATAAAGGATAAACACTGAACCATTTTGTCTGGGATCTGATAATCCATAAAGAAATTTTTGGGAAGAGATTTTTTTTTTACATAATTTTTCAGAGATTAAGCCTCCCCTCTCATGCTGCCAACAGATTTAGTCCTTTCCTCTAGCCTGATTGAGGCCTTTGTGTGCTTTTATGAAGATGGGGTTTTCCCAAGTCTTTACTGAAACTTATTTGTGTCTTGGAGGAGAAGAAAGAAGAGATGGGCAGCCCTCTTCTAACCAGGGAGCCCATTTTCCATTAGGTTTCTCCACACGAAACCGCTGCTGCCAGGACCTGCCCATAGGCTGACTGCAGCCTGCAGCGATGCCTGATGAGGAAGTGCCTGGGGAATATGAGGAAACACTTTTGTTGTACTGTGAATAGTTTCTCCACTTCACAAATACGAGTAACGTAAACAGGAGCCATTCTACATGTGTCATGGCAAGGAGACCAAGACTATCATGGAAGGCGCTAGTTTAATGGCTCTGGCACATGGCCAACAAAAAGGCTACGAGGTCACGCTGTTTCCAAAGGCGCAGGGTGTGAGCTGGTGCTGGAGGAGAGGTAGCCATTATATCCGCTGGTGTAAAACAGGGTCTCCCACCAGCTGCTCTGATTTATAGGAGCTGCAACTGTGCCAGCCAGCCTCAAAACCAAAGGAATACAAAACAAGCTTTATGCCCCTCGTCTCCCTATCTTTGCAGTCATGCATTCTGTTCGCTTCCCTTTTGAAGCTTCTGGCTTTTCATCTAAATATTAAAGGCTCCTCCAGGTCCCTGGATCAGCTCAGACGTTCTTTGTTTAGAGATAGCTGTCAGCTTTCTTAGCCACAGACTGGTTATCAGTCAGCTTTGCACATTTTTTTTCATGGATACTCCAAAGCCAATCAAGGAGATAAATGTCTCTTTTACGCAGCTAGCAATATCTCAGACAAGAAGTTAATACAATACATCAATCCATATGCATTAGTCTCAAATATTGGGGTCTATAGGTTTGAGCTACCTACTCATCAGCTGGCATCCAAAAGCAGATGTACACCTGTGATCTTCTGCTGTAGTACCAGAAAATATATACAGATAGCCATGTAGAGCAAGGAAAGGAAAACCTGCAGATCCTTCCTCATAAAAGTGTAATCTTTACTTGTGATATAGATATCAGCAATATAAACAGAAGTACTCAGATCGTGCAGACAAGGGCTCATAGCCTTCTAACAAAAAAAGGGCCATGCTGCACCCAGCTCAGAGAAACTCTTATTACACATCTGTTCAGATGCTGCTGGTTGCACATCGGGATGTCCTTCAGCCCGAAGGATGACACTCTCCTGAGTGGGGGCCACGAGCAGAACTGCTCCAGACTTCCCACATCGAAGGGTTCAAAGCAGGGGGAGCCAGGCTCCAAGCCTGGCAGTCATGCTCCCTTTTCAGAGAAGATAAAAGCAGCAGAGGAGAGTTACAGCACAACCGCAGCATCTCAGTTGTTAAACAGTACTTAAACACAATGTGTTTCTGGTTAGTTCAAGGAAGGATAACCAAGACTTAATAACTGGCAACAAACACAAGGGTTTTTTCTTGCCCTATAACTGATATTTGGAACCATTCAGATAGATGTAGCTTCCACTCACGTAAGACTCTGTTCCATTTCCTAATTTTCCATCTTCCTTATTTCCTAAAACATGAGTTGTTGAGCTAATGAATTAAAACACTCTGAGGTTTGGTTTTGGCTCTGTGTGCATCTGTGTTCTTTTACTACCATAATTCAATGTGACAAGTTTATTGTCCTAACAAACACTAGCACCTATTGTGGAACTATAATAAAAAAGAAAGATTGCTTTAAGCAGCACATTTTCTGTAGAGAAGACCAAATGCTACCTATTGACGTTTTGTTTTCCTCAAATCATTTTCCCCTTTTCATTCCGTAGTGGTCACTAAACATGCAAGTCTGTAGGCAAAAGGGGCTAGATATTAGAGTTTAAGGATCAGCTTCTGCGATGAGCTGGATCAGATGGAATTCATTCTTCTTCTTAGCTTTCAGCTGATACTTATGAGCCTGAGCTCAGGACTTCATTTGTGCAAGGCACATTAAACACTGTGAATGCAACCCCTGCCCCAAGGAGCTTGCAGCTCGAAAAGACAAGTATGCAAAGATAAGCCAGATAAAAAGAAAAGCCTAGGACTTTGCAGAAAACAAAGCCAAGACCTGCCTTTGCTAAATCAATGTACAAAAAGCCAACACAAATGAGAGGTCGATTTCTGCATAAGAACCGACTTAAACATTTCTATACAAACCAGTCACGTTCAGCACAAGCCTGGCCCTCCAGATGAATGCCTGTCCAAAAAAAAAACCCCACCCCCCCAGATCTACAGCTAAGTAAATAAACTACAATGACCCCAAAATAAAATGTGAAACACTCTGTTTTTCAAGGCTCACAAAACAAGGTTTTAATGACGCATATGGTCTTTGTTTGACCCATAATGGTTTCTTGATATATAGTGGTAAGACTTTAACTTACTGATGGAATAACATTTTCATGTAACCCGTCCTATTGCTAATGAAATAATCAACCCTTCTCTTCTTGCATCTGTTTGAAAGGCTATATTCAATAGCAGGTCTTGGAATAGTTTACCAGCAGAGGACTGACAGAAGAGTGGCACACAGATAGAAACTAAACAGGAGTTACTCTGTCCCACTTGTTCCCTGAAACAAATTCATATGTCTGCAGAGAAATGCTAATTCATTGTGGGGCTGGCTCAGCACAGGGGGCAAGGTGGTTGCCCACGGCAGAAGACTCCTTTAGGAAAGGAAGTGTCCTCTCCTT
This sequence comes from Podiceps cristatus, assembly GCA_000699545.1. Lineage (NCBI taxonomy): Eukaryota > Metazoa > Chordata > Aves > Podicipediformes > Podicipedidae > Podiceps > Podiceps cristatus. The sequence goes on along the minus strand of JMFS01027325.1, from coordinate 23,484 downwards.
ACGCTAGCGACGCAAGAGCCCTGGAAAGGTGGGCTTCTGTAGCAGCTGCTGTGGCGGGATGTTTGGCGTGGGCCCGGGGTGGTGGTAAGCTCCTCACAAAAGCACCTCTCCCTGATCCCTTCCCTCCTCTCCTCCCTCATGCACAGCAAAAGCAGCAACCCGAGGTCTCCAGGGCTTGCTTCCCTTGCCCCTCTCCTCAACCTTCCTGTGGCAGAAGCAACCCGTCCCCACGCAGGTCCAATTCTTCATCCGTGGGCAGCAATTTGATCCTGCCTACAGTACTGAGAAGTCTTGGTCTGCCTTTCATGGGTGAGCTGGGGGGAAATCTAAATGGGTAGGTCAACTCTTCTCTTTCAGACCAGTTATTTCCATGCAGCTGAATGCTTTAAGAATCTGGCTGAGAGTAATCAGTGCATTTCACTGTATTAAGGACTCTCTCAAAAGGGCAAAGGTACGGTCTCTTCTTACAATATTAAATCCTATTTATTGCATTCACCAATGCCAAGTTTGTGATACTCTGTGGCCTTCAGCATCCTAGCAGACTGTATTAAGCACTGGAGAGATCAATCTGACATTCATTTGCGATTTTATGAGATTTTGTTTAAACAATTATACAAATACAGCAAGCGTCTGTTTGGAACATCTTTGGCACAGTTCAGAGAAACTATATTTCATTCAACTTTCATTCCTGGTTTAAATTAATTACTACTTGGGGAAGGGGCAGGAACAGACACAGGTATATATGATGCATGTGTTACATGCATCTTTTTTCCCTGATGGAAAGGGAGTGGTAGGGGGATCCAATTTTAAAAGCTTCCCTCTTAGCTTGCTCTTTCTGCCCCAGTCTAACTAAAGAGGCTGCACAGCCACAGCTGTTTGATACAGTGAGATACCACTCACTGTGTAATTCTTGGAGAATGAGGCAAACCTCCCCTCACATCCCCAGCACATCCATACTCATCCCATGCTCCATTCCATCAGACAGAGAAAGAGGTTCCACCCTCAGCCCTCCAGGAGCCGATGGGGGAACAAACCCCCACCTCTGTCACATGAGTGAGGGGGACACAGGAGTTGCAGGGGAGCAGACAGTGGCTAATCACATTTGTCAGCAGGGATATAATTTGGCAAATCTACCTATAATCCCTGATTAAATTTTGGAGGGCAAGCGAGGTCAAATCCTGTTCTTCTCTGCATCGATGGGGACCAGCACAGTGCACAGTTCCAAGAACAGAACTTAGCTCACTGCATGTGAAAGTCAAAAAAATAAAGAGAAAAAAAAAAAAAAAAAAAAAAAAAAAAAAAAAAAAAAAAAAAAAAAAAAAAAAAAAAGAAGAAAGAAATTATTCACATTTTGTTTTGCAGCCAGTCTTAGAAAAGGAAAGTCAAGGATGAAACATGAGGTGTTAATTGTATTTGTCAGTTACTGAGAGAACATATCTTTTGCTAATAAAATGATAAAATGTTTTATTTGCAGGGTACTTTGCATCTGAGTAGATCTATGTATACCCCTTTATTTCCAGCCACAGAGAGGAATTGTCTTGCACTTTTGTCACATGCAGCAATTTCCCAGGTGGAAGTTTACTATTGAGACTTACAGCTAACATATTGAAATGTATTAAGAGGGTTTAAGACTTCCATTTATCTTCATTAAAACCAGTTTGAGTTTGAAAGCTGACTTGAGGATAATTTTTCATATCAGGAGTGAGAAGACAGAGGTTTCACCCCAGCTCTACAGCTGACAGGCAGTGATTTCAGAGAAAACCCATCAGTGTGGGATATGAAAAGTGAGGTTAACAGCACATATCTCTTCATAATAGTCTGATAACTCTTCAGCAAAACCTCTGTGAAGGAATGAGATAGCATTGTAAGTGAGTTGAGTTAAATTCTCTTGTCTAATGATTCAGAATCTGAAGAGACAGACCTATGTATAATCCGTGCTGCGAGTTTTATAAACTGGAAAAGAGTGTGTAGCTCTTAGGAAACCATGGAGCATTTTCTAAAAATACATACTATTGTTTATAACGATGTAAATACTTTTCAAAAGCATATGTAAGTAAGTACAGTAATGCAAACTTTCATGTCAGCCACTCCTTGGGAAATCGAATCTTTTCTATATTTTAAACAAAAAAATATATATCTTCACAGTCTTGTGCATGTAAGCAGAACAGTGCAGTGTTATTCTGCTGGATGAAGGTGAAGAGGAGGAGTGACATCCTCTGCTACTTCACCTTTCCCCCTTCATGCCCTGCTCAAAGTAATGCTGTGTCCCTGAGGCCACCCGGAGCATCTATGGTTGGGTGGGAAAGGAGGCCGGAAAAAACCACAGTCCTGACCCCTTCAGATCCCCCCCAATCTGCAGGTGCAAGCAGCAGGATTAATGCTGCTGAAAGCAGCAGCAGAGAGCACGAGTGCCCGTGGCAGCCTCCGCCGGGTCAGAGTGCAGCCCAGGGCACCGCAAAATCAGCCCCGCAGCCTGTGGTCATGATGAGCTGTCACGGGTGGTGGCGTGGCCTCGGGGAACGGTGCAGGGGGAAGGTGTACCTGCATGGGAAGATGCCTGTGTGCCCAGCACCCAGCACTGCAGTTCTCTGGTCCTTGACAAAATGGGAAGAGTCTGCAGTTCTTTTTTCAGCTCGTGAATAGTCTGTGGATAGATGTGGCTGGGAACGGGCATCCAGCGAAGATCATAAACACTTTGACCCTAAACTCTGGAGTTTTGATCTCTTTCGAAAGAGGACAACAGGATATTACATTTTTGTTCTTCAACTGCTCTGCCTGAGACCACAACAGTGCCTGACATGAGCACTGCACCATCCTGCTATCATTTGTGTATTGTAGATGATATCCCAGCTACGGACTTCGCTGTTCCAACATCTCTGTTGGTGCTCAGCAAATAACACACTTGTTACATCTAAAGGGAACCTCAAGTGAAGCAAGACTAGAGTAAAGGTGTCTTGAAATGGCCTGAAGTTAAAGGGATCTCAGTTACCTGTCTCCAGTTGGAAGGGTGCTCTTGGACAATACAGATGATAGTGTCTTGGAAACTTTCTAGCTCAATTTTCTCTCCATAAAATGAGTGTAATGATAAAGAATTCCCTTGCCAAATTCTGTGAGATCTACATATGAAAATGCTATTTAGGAATCAAGGGGGGGCGGGGCGGTGGGGGGGGAGGTGTTGTTACTGCTGCTGTTTGTGCACTGAAAGTAAAGTTACTGTGCAAGGTCCTCAACGAAAAAATCTTACTACAAAAACATGAATGTGTGATTAATCCCAAAAAAGTAAATACACGTGCTCCAAGTTAAGCAAAATATCTTGCAGAATTAGGTCAAACTCTGCAGACAACACTTGCAAAATTCAGTCCCCAATTTTTTATTGATTCACCCTTTAAACAAAACTCAACTTTGATTTCAACTGCTTTTCAGCAATGCTGTGAAAGAAGCCAAAACACCATCCCAATGATTATGCCAAGCAGTAGTTTTGAACAGGTTTGGGGCAATATTCAATGAACTGTAACTAATCATTTTCATCTTATCGCCTACAGAGTCATTGCATTGGAATGATATTTGGCTAATTTTCCAAAGGACGCATTTACTATGGATTGTTCTACATAGCTGTCAGGAGCAAGAGTGAGCCAAAACATACTCTGTCAAGGGAAGCGTTTGCTTGATGAAATTATAAATAAGTCATCAACCAAAAGTCTGTTAAAATGAATCGTCATTAAATGTTTCTCTAAATACAGTGTTTAATCTCAAAATCCAAAATAGGAATTCCCTACCTCATTCACAGATCTCCTCTTTGAACACATCATGAGAATATTAAGTTAGTTAATTTAAGCTATATGTGCATGCGAGCACATGCAGAGAAGCAAAGACTGTGATATGTTTTACATAAAGCAGGCCATTGTGCACTGATTATAATGTGTAAAGAGGAAATATGTTTATACCACAATCTATTCTAAACTCAAATAGGCAGCAGTACTCTGTGTTTATAAATATAAATGCAAAACCTATGTTAAAATAATGTTAGGGGTCTGGATTCTAACCATAAAAGCCAGGAAATTCAGAACAAATCTTGAAAGTTTGGGTCTGATTCTTATTTCATGCTCTTGACACGTAACTCCAGTGTCTTCCCGCGATGGTTTGTACTGGAGAAAACACAATCTTTTGTCTGAGGCTCTTTTGGTACAGCAGGGCTTGTGTAAAGTGTTATCATATTTAGGTCTGAAGGCTAGATAAGAAAAGGATATAGGCATCTGTGACAGCATCCCCCAGGGCTTCTCTTACTCTAATGAAGTGTGTATATGCATATGTGGGTATGCGCAGGAGGGGAAGGGTAGAAATGTGCAGTCTTGGCAACCATGTTGTCAAAACTCTCTTTTGTCCTCTAGGACACATGTAGACTTTACGGGAAGCTTGGAGCAAGCTGAGTATTATCAGTCTTTAGAAGGTGTTTCTACAATTAATATTTCTCATGACACATAATTTAAAACATTATACTACTACGTTTTAAGGAAACTATAATGAAGGAGCACGGCCAGGGATGTCCCCATTAAGATATACAAATGAAATATTAATTAAGAGACTTCAGTGAGGAAGGGGGAGGAAGTGACTTAACACTGTGCAGTCCTATGTGGAGTTCTGATACGCAGTCATGACAGGAAGAGAAATTCTGATAAAGGCAAGAACAAGGCTGGATCACTCCACCTGGACCAGGAAGGAAGACGGCAATGAAGAACAGTTGGTCTGGCAGCCAGCTCTAACAACAGAAGCACATGTTGGCTCTGGTCTATTGTCATAAGTGAACTAGCCATCCACATGGTGTTGCTGAGACATTGGAGCAGCCGAGAAGGATCCCTACTGTCATACTGTATTTCCTTTCTGCAGCTTTGTTTCTCAAAATTCCAGATATACATCCTTTAGTAAAACTGATTTAAAATGTCTAATTTTCCCTAGCAATAAGGCTGATGCTTTGCTGAATATAGCAAAACCATCCCTGAGGGATAACCTTCTATGAGTCCTTTCTAGACAATGCCTTGTGGAGTTCATGTGTATTTGTAGAGCAACCAAGTATTTATCTGGAAGGGACAGATAGGTGTTTAAAACAAGTTACCAAGTTAGATCAGGATGGTAAATGCTCACTCAAGATCAGGCGTCAAACTTGGAGGTCACAAAGAACTTCCTGGAAAAGCCCTGAAAGGGTAGAATTTAGGCACTAAAGAGAAAGTGAGGTAACGGCAGAAGCCTGTCCAATTGCTTTGCTCTTAAGGAGCTATAGGTGCCTAACTATGCAGCAGCCATGTGGTACAGATCCCATAAGCTCTGATCTCATGGTGACTTGGGACCTCCACCTTGAATCTGCCTAAAAGGAAGCATTGACACCCACCTTTCCTATGAGGATGGTTGGTGAACCTCCTGAGAATGAAGACAGATGGGCTGCACACTCTCCACAGCCTGGGGCAATCCTCATCTATGCTCTGCCATTTATCCAGTACTTGCCTGCAGACTGACTCCCAGGTGAGGAAGAGGAAGGGCCTGGTGTCATATCTCCCAAGCCTTCACTGACAAATCCAAAGAGCAGCACTGATGGGCTTGAAAACCAGACTATCTGTCTCACTTCATCCAAAAGAAAAGGCAGTCCAGTACACAGAATGTGTGAAAGAGAGTAAAAGTAGCATGGTGAAATTATAGTGGATGCTGGTAAAGTCACAAAACACATCAAGAAGTGTGGAATATACCTAGAGGAAATGTTTCAATAATGGGTATGTTAGCTTTGATGCATATCATTTTCAAAGGAATTACAAAAGGGGATCATGTTAATGCTTCTGTTCCCAGTTGATGAAAATAATGTCTCTGATGTTTCTCCTACTTTTCAGTACTAACCATCAAATAATATTCAATGAGACACAACTTCAGCTGCAAATACACTGATTGTCTTTCCATGAATAACATTGACACACTTTATGCAATCAAGGATCATTGCTTTACTAGGCCAGTCCCAAAGTTCATTACTGTAGAAAACCTGAAAAAAATAGCACGTGTCATCTGCTATTCTCAGTTTTTTTAAACCATTACTTTCTTTCAGTATACCTTATTCATGAACTCAGTGTCCTTACTAAGTAAAATGGTCAAATGCTTAAAAAAAAAAAAAAAATCTAAAAACCATCATCAGTGTGCATGGAAATGAAAGGATCGGGACTATAGTCCCGGTTGACATACTCTAGTGAAAGCCAGCTATCAACTCAACTAAAGTAGCCTTCCATGGGTAAAAAAAAGATGGGAGGAAACTCAGGATCAGTCCATTATTCATACCCCAAGGACAGCAAAGAAAATGTGAGGAAGCTTGTTCTTCATTAAAAAGCCATAATGAGACACACTGTACAAATAAGTGTGCCAGATGAGAGCACTGCTATATAAGGCTGGCTATAGAAGCCAAATGCAGAGATAGAAACGTTGCCTCCAGCCAAATACACCAACACAGATCATCACAAAAGCAAAAGGAAGTTCTCAAATAAATCATGTTGTCCTACATCAGCCAATTTGACGCATTGATACAAGTAGAGCCTCGACAAAACAAAAAATCATCCCAAAGGAATAATATTCTTATCTTTCTGTGAGGATAGCATGTTTGCATATACTGCAATTGTTGTTGGGAGATCTATACATAATTTCTATTGTATCTAGATGGGGTTATCTCCTCAAACATGTACTGAAGTGTTGAATTTTTGTTATATGCCCTTTCTACAAAAAGCTCAGAATCAAAACCAAATTATTCTTGATCTAGACTTCGAAAAGGTTTCAATGTTCATTACAAATTTATATCTCTCTTATCAGTTTTATCTAAGTAATATTAGATATAGATGGTTTGGCTGATAGATCAGTAGATGTGCTTAAGTCAGAGATCGGCAAGTCTGATAGTCTGCCTGGAGACCCTGTAAACTTAATTTCAATGCCCATCACCCTGTGCTGAAAGGAGTCCTCAGGACCCCAGTCCACAGGTCAGGGAGATGGCTGACTGATATCGTGTTGGTTATGGTTTTCAGGCTTTATTCCCTTTGTCATTGTACGGATATAAATCTGGAATAACTCCTTTAGGGGTTACTATGTTACTGGGTCAGCCTATATCTGCATTTCTGGAAAGCGATCTAGACTCCTGGTTTATGGGACCTTACTTGGTAGAAGAAAGAGTGAGAGAGTATGTTCAAACTTCTCATTTATTTACTCTCTGCTTCTGATAAAGTAGTTACTAGCCAATTACACATATAGATTATTTAAAATTAGTAATAAAATTAATTACATAAGAGCTAGTTACACCTAAAAATTAGACTCAAACCTTCTGAGAAGAAAAATATTTACTAAGATTTGGAGTTTCAACAGGTTTTTATTAGTGTAAGAGCCCTATAAGAAAACATCTAGATCCTGATCAACTCTGGTTTGGTTTTGTTTTGGTTTGGTTTTGCTACAAAACACTTTTTTGAGCATTTCCCACAAACAATTTCTAAACAATTACATTTTTTATATCAACATTTTGGTGGTAAAACTGCTTTGCAATTTTTGTGCCATACCCTACAGATTGCTTTTCTGTGGAGAAATGTTACGGGTTTTGTCCATTGATAATCCACCTGGTGATCTATCATCAAGTGATAATATAGGTCATAATACATTTTTTGGACTTGCAAGTGCCAGGCATTTCAGTGTGCATAAGTGTCATCAAGACAGCTCCTCTACCAAAAGAAGTAGAGGTGCCATGGTGTTAAATTTCTAGATTTTCTAAATTGTTGTTTAGCTTGGAGGCAACCTTGTGCTGCTCAAACGCTTGGTTGGAGAAGAAATCAAAAATTAACAAATGAATCTCACAAAAAGGAAGGAAGGAAGGAAGGAAGGAAGGAAGGAAGGAAGGAAGGAAGGAAGGAAGGGACTTAAAATCTCTGGGAGAGTGAGAAAGAAGAGAGTGAGTAAGATTTTTCTCCCAGGGGACAAGATAACTTTAAAAGGAGTGTCTTGCACAAGGGGACAGGCAGCAGGCCTTAGACTTTGCCCAGCATTTGCTCCGCTCTTCAGGCATCTCCCATGAAGTCCTGCAGAGATATCCAAGGTCTGAGAGCATTGTTTGTTCTCTGTGCTCATCTAAACTTTGACCTTTGCCCAGGCTGATCACCAGAGTGCCACTCACAGGTTTTGCTGGATAAGCACTGTTCCATGAGCAGCTGGTGCGTGACTATGATATCTTTGTCGAGAAACACCAAAATTCTCTTACATCGGGTGGCAGGTCTGGGGGTTCAGTATGTCACCCTTATTTAATGATCTGACACAAATGTCAAGATTTTTAGATGTTTAAAGTAATTGTAGATACAAGACAAGCTGCCAGATTTTGTGCTTTGAATTATACTTGAGTATAGAAAGTGCTTAAACCAAGCCATACATTATTCATCATTTGGAATATTTTTTACAAAATTGTGTGGTTCCTTTTTTTTTTTTTTATCTTTCAAAGTAAGTCTGAAAGGCTCATTTTTATATCTGAAAATGCATCCAAAGCTTGTGGAGGAAGTCCTTGTCTTCAGGCAACATGGTGTTGTCTTCATTCCCATTTTCCACAGTGGTTTCACTCTTTTCTGTCTTTGATGTGGTCCCTGGCACCTTGAAAGCAAGTAAGCCTATCTCAGCTCTTGTGTGCCAGCAGTTCAATACCCCCAGCCACCATGCCAGTACCTACAGCTGAAAGCTGGGGTTGGTGAGTAGGCGGAGGGATGTGAGGGACATCCTGAATTACATCCCTGCACAGACTAACTTCCAATTCTGAAACCAACAGCACAGCAGTTAACCAGAAAGTTTTACCACCAGAGTCAAATAACGTCCAAGAAATTGGGATTTACGCACATGTCAGAGACTGATTGCAGCTTGTCAGACACTCCAGGCTAAGTGATTTTAGAGCAATTTCTCCAATTACCAGTCTTTTTGTTTGTGTGGACCACCATGAGCAGACACCCAGAAATCTCACCACTCCATTAAGGACTTGGCATATGTGATGCACTTGCATATATATATATATATATATATACACACCCACACACACACAAAAGAAAAAATACTGTAATGCCTGCAATTTCCTACTTCATTGACTGGATTACTTTTTTGAGACTGGTTAAACAGACGCTGTGCTGGGTGGTTAGTGATTATCATTTTTTCTGCAGTGTTCGGGTACTTGACATTTTCATTCCTCAGTGACTTCAGTTAAAAACAAATAGGTCTACCTGCAGTCCACATCTGATCGCCAGATGGTCTCTGTGCCTATGAAGCTCCCATCTCCAAGTGAATTCAAATGACCTCACACATACATCTTCAAACATTGCTATCTGACCACAAAAATGTATGGAAAACGCAACATCTGTACATGTCTGCATCTTAAATCCCTGTTGTTTTACAAAATATATTGCTTGTCACCCTGAAGTCTAAAGTCTCTTAATGATCTGCAGGGGAAGATGCAAATAGTAGCCTATGAGTTTAGGGTTGTTTGTTGCATTAAAACATTTCATTTCAACTGAAGGTCAAAAGATACAAAACTACTCATTTTAATCCACTGAAGCCAACAAATAGATCCTGTTGAGTACTCCAAATGATCCCCAAAGCACAGCCGTGTGTAACTGCATGTCTCTATATTGTGTGTATTATTCCTGCAGCTGATGCATGCAAGCAGTTAAAATAAACTTGATATCTTATGAAACCATCACTAAAACTGCAGAGTTGTTTTTGCCTATGTAACAAAGCATTATTAAGAGTCACACAGCCTGTAAGATCTAACATTGTTTCAAGGGAATACCTTGTCATATCAACATCACTGTACGTGTAAACCCAACAAGATGGTAAACACAGGCCCACTCAAATGGCTGGATGAAAAAACAGATGGGATATCACAAACATTTTCCAAACTACAACAGACTTCTAGGCCAATTAAACATGGTTAGCTTTGAATGGGAGAGGAAATAGTTTTCTTTGCTGTTAAATGTCAAAAAAAAAGAAATTCCTTGAGGCATAAAAGCCCAGTTCATTTTTGGAAACTTGCTAAAATTAATCAACCCTGCATGAACTTTTAACCAAAACAAAATAATTTAAAAAGTAGAAATATATAGGGGAATATCACTGGAAACACAGAAGCAGGGTAAAAAAAATATTAAAAAGATATTTTGAGTTATACAGTACTTAAATGAACAAGAGCTTTTTCTCAAGATGACTTAACCATCAGCATGAAAAAGCTATTGCTTGTTAATCTTAGCAGAATATGAAGTCGAACCAAAAAAAAAAAAAAAGGTTGTTTTATTATTACTACACTCTTCTTTTAAACTTAAATGCAATAATGAGAAGCCAGGCTGAGATGCTTTTTCATGGCAAAGCCAGTCTGCAACATTTAAATGTCAAAGTCTTTTCATTGTTTTTTTGCTTATGAAGCAAACTTAAATTTCGACACCTGAGAACTGTGATTTGCCTTCTGTGAAATTCATTAAGATCATTGCTTACAAAGGAGGAAATGCTGGTCTGACTCCTTTTTGCTTTAGTGTGACTTCATTTTAAAAGGGAAGAAATCACATTTGAAAGACCTCAGGATACCAAGCCGCCCCAAAGTTCAGGCATGCCAAGTTTCCTGCACTGATGCATGTTTAGCTCCTTCGAAAGCCTTCGTCACACAGCAAAGTCAATAGTGGCCATCAGGAAGTAAAGAAAACATTGGAGAAATTCGGTTAATCTATCCTAGTAGACGAGGTCATGACAGGACCACGTGCATAAATAGCAGAGGTATTATTTTCAGATGTAGATGTCCCAAGCAGGAAGGGACCAGCTGTGGAAAGGCTTCCAAGTCCCCTGAATAAATGGTAGCCTGTGGCTAGGGAGAGTATGAGCTGGGATGTCATCATTTTAACAGGATCATCTCAAGGGAATGTGGGAGCAAACCATCACACCAAAGACAAAAAGAATATCTCTTCCGCTACACCTGAGGGGCAGTAGTGCAGAGGAATGGGAGAAAGAAAGAGAAGAAGCTGCTTTTTTACTTCCATTTGTTTCCATTCTCATTGTCGTCTTTTGTCCGAAGAAGATATCTGTATGAACACTCAGACTGCAGTTTGCAGTGGGGCTTTTTAATACTTAACTCATGGGCTCCTTCAGCCTGTGCACATGAGATCTGCCCAATTGCCATGCACTTTAATGCCTTGACAGTGTCGGGATTAACCACCTACTCTCTAAACCAAACAAATGCAGTCAGACCAATGTCCTGAAGGGTTTTTCAGTGATCCTGTTGCATCTGACATTTTAAAGGATTTGGGCTTAGATTCCCTTCATACTCTGGACTTGCAGCAGCAACCCGCAACCAAAGCATTTCTGCTGCTATTGCAAACACTTTTTGCACCGCTTGTCAGATGTGAAGAGAGGATGATATAATTGAGCCTGCTTTAAAAAAAAATCAAACTGACATAATATTGCTAGTAACTTGACAGCTTTATGTAAAGCCTTCCCCAGAAAACCCAAGCTGATCAGAGTGCTAAAGACAAGCAGAGGTTAGGGAGAAGGTTTAGGCTCTAGGACTCCTAGACTCAGCCTTTCAGAGGTTCAGCCATATTTAGCTTGCCCTTTGACATGACCCAGCCTTAAACAATAGCTTTGTGGGTATGCTAAATGGCCACATCTTGCCAGTCGCTGCCAAATTAATGAGCCCATGTCATTTTTAGTTTACAGTTCAGTCATAAAGCAGCCAAGTGGAAAATGAGGCAGGGACCGTTAAGGAGTGTCACGCAAATTTTCAAAGAGTATAGTCCCTAATTCCTCACTGCCCCTTTTAGAAGTCTCTAATCATCTTTCTCTTTCCTCCCCTTGCTTTCTTCAGATCCTCTAAATATCCCCCTCACTGTGCAAAAGAGGCTGGACAGAGAAACTAGGTGCTGGTGGCTCAATGCAAGAGAGTCAAGGAGAAGTAAAATGCAACCTGCACTCACGATTTGCACAAAAACCAAAGCAATCAGAGTGGTCACCTGAGCTCCCCAGCTCACGGCAGGAGAATCTGAGCAGAGCACAAGTGTTTCATAACTGGAGGGGACAGAAGCAAAGGGAAGCTTTCACATAAAAAAGGACTGTGTTAAAGGGAATCTTATTCAGAAAAATGATCAGAGACAAGCACAGCATAGTTTTCCACTCTCTTACATCATTTGCAGGCAGGACAAACTTTCTCAATGAAACATAGCTTCCCACGCCCACTCTCAAAATTGTTTGCTTGGTCTGTGGTTTGATCAAAAACTCAAAACTCAGTTCAGAGTTGAAGAGCTTTCTGCTTCAATCCTTCAATGACACACGTCCTGTGCAAGTGGTTTTACATGCTTTCAATCTGAAACCACATACATCTTGCCAGCTTTCCAGTTTGACTTTGAAATTTTGAGCAGCTTTGCTCTTCCCCATCTCACTTAGCTCCCACCTGTGGTTTACCTCCTCCTGACTGTTGTACTGACATATTTCCTCATTCTTAATCCTTCTTCCATATCTTCTGTCTCTGTTTCTCAGTGGCCGTGGACCTCACCATTCTCCTCCACAGCCTGGGCTCCTACCTTGGAAATGTCTCACCTCCTCTAAGTTCAACTGTTGAATTCCCTTGTGTGTGGCCTCGCCTGGATACACAGGACACTCTCCTTCACAAGTGTCAGGGATCAACGTTCACATTATCCTCAGGCAGCCTCCCTGGTTTCCTATTCAACTCAAATTTGTCCTTGTTGCTTTTAAAGCCTGCCTCAGACATGCCTTAGGCTCTCTCATGCAATGTGTCTCTCTCTGTTCCTCTTCTCACTCTTCCTGACTGTCTAGCACTCTGTTTCCTGTGTCCCTCCAGGACCTAAGTGTATTCCTTGAAAATTTTTCTAGGACTATTCATTTGAACAAAAAATGTTTTTACTTCATGCTGTGTTCACACCCTTTTGGCTCAAGAGTAGAGAATGAATTTGCTAGCAGGAATATTTGCGGAAGCAGCAAATTTGAAGAATATAGGTCAGAATATTCTCAGAATACAAATGCTGGAGCCCTAAATACGAGTATTTCCAAAGAAACTCAATTCTAGGAGGTACGGTCTTCCAATTGGGAAGCAGAGCGGTTGTCATGTGACCTCTGTGCCCATCCAAAATTTGAAACACATTTCACATTTTAAACACAGAATTTTCTCACGGAACCTCTTACAAACCATTTACAGGCCCTGGGTTAGACTGTGGTGCTCTACCACATGCCCTAAATAGAGCGCAATTCAAGGCCACACAGGAAGAACCAAAGAGATTGAGCCTGTCTAAGGAATATTCGTCCCCAGGGCTGCTCCCTGTGTGTGGAGGTGAACAGTTGGTATCAGTTGATAGGAACAAAAAGATTTAGGAGTACAGAAAGAGTTCCTCAGACTACTCCTGGCTGTCTTGAGGTGCGCGTCAGGTCATCCTTCTCTTGATCTGAGCAAGCTTCCCCCAAAAGCAGGTATGGTTCTGTCTTTCTGCTCCAGCTGGGAGCCTGTCACAGCACCACACCCCTCTGAATATGAGGAAACCTCTTCCAGTTCCCAGCCTAGCTTTCTTCCTAGCTGTTTCAGACACTTGTGTCTTTCTGATAAGAATACTATTAAGCTGCCATTAAGCTATTTTTACCTTCTTATATGCCAGCCCTTGTGGCTGCTTGAGCAGCGATCAGATCATGTCTCAGCATTCGTTTAGCTGGGCTAAGCAAGCTGAGCGATTCTAGTTTTTCCTTGCAAGATCAGTTCTCTGTTCCCCTAAATGCACTCCCAGCCATCCCTTCTTGACCTCTGTTCCTCTTTGAATTCTTCTTCCTGAAACACAGGTGCCCAGAAGGGTTCATTTTATTTCAGGGGCCTCACTGGTACCTCAGAGATGAGCACCAGTCCCTTTTTATCTAGTGGAAATGCTTCTTTTGACATATACTATACCCACATGACTTATTCATTGCTATATCATGTCCATATCTATTTTCCATTCCTGTTATTTTCAACTGACGAGCTTAAATTCTATCGCAAAATCCCTGTTACTTAGCAGTAAACGCATGATCTTGCAATTTGCACTATCGACTGTTATCCTATTTCTATTACTTCAAACCCAAAGCAATTCTAGTTTTCTTGTCATATATTCTGGCTCACCACCATAACCCCTTCTATGTTGATAACAAATGTCATTAGCACATTCCCGTGCTTCTTACCAAGTCATTATTTCTGTCATTAATTAAATGCTGAAGTTTAGCACAAGATTAATCCTTGAAGAGATCTCTCAGTAACCTTCAGCCAGCCAGATGCTTCTCCTTTCCATATAACTCCTTTGGCTGTCTTCTTGATCTTCCACTAGTTCCCATATCTTCTCCACATAAACTGATAATTTCTTATGTAATACCATGTGACATGCTTTACTGAAGTTTAGGTAAAATAGACCACTCTTACTTCCTTTGTTTAATGATCTAGTTATCAAGGAAAGCTATTGTTTTAGTCTGGCATGTTTTGCCTTTTTATAACTCAAATTCTATTTTTCACTAACTTCCATATTTTTAACTATTCTTGCCTTAGAAATTTGTTGCAAAAGTCCATACAGCTGCGGTCAGACTAAAAGGACTGGTTTTCCAGATTACCACTTCCCTTTTTCCTAAAAAAAAAAAAAAAAAAAAAGTACTACACTTGCTTTCCTCTAGGCAGATGCTATCATTTAACACTTTTATTCAGTATCCCATCACCTGGAGGTGATCTCATCTATCAGTTCTTGGGGTCTCAGAAAAAAACTCTCTCTTCCCAAAGCACCTTGTGTTCGCTGAATCATGTTCCTCCCCAGAGACGGCAAATTTCCGTGCTCATACCCTCATCCTTAATTGGCTGCCCTGTTCCCACACAAACAACCTTAAGGAAAAGAAGGGAAAACTATTCTCTTTTCAGGCCACATTCAGATTATGTGAAGTCTCAGTGCCCCTTTCTCTTCAGCAGTAGATTTTTTTTTTTTTTGTCCTTGCTCACTTTGTTTTCTCCCCTTTCTTTTCCTTTTGCATGGGTTCAGCTTTGACCTCATAGACTCATAGAATGGTCTGGGTTGGAAGGGACCCCAAGGATCATAGAGTTCCAACCCCCCTGCCCCAGGCAGGGACACCCACATCCAGGCCTGGACCTACACGAGGTTGCCCAGGGCCCCGTCCAACCTGGCCTTGAACACCTCCAGGCATGGGGCATCCACCACCTCTCTGGGCAGCCTGTTCCAGCACCTCACCACTCTTTCTTTAAAAAACTTCCCCCTAATATCTAATTTAAACCTTCCCTCCTTTAGCTTTAATCCATTCCCCCTTGTCCTGTCACTATCTACCCTTTTAAAAAGTTGATTCCCCTCCTGTTTGTATGCTCCCTTCAGATGCTCCCTTTTTTTTTGACCTCAGCAGTTTTCATTCCTCCTCTGCACTTCTGGTGCTGGTACCTGCCTCATCACTGCCTCCCTTGCATAGGACTTCAGCCCAATGTGCTAACCCCACTCAACAAAATGTGCCCCATCACCTGCACTAAGGCCCTGTCTCCTCATCTTGCTGTTTCTTCCAACCCTTTCACTCTGGTGAAGTAAAACATAACTCCTGTAAGCAGGTGCTCTATATTGTACAGCTGTGGAGATGATCACAATCTTCCTTCAAGATCTGCTTTCAAAATATATCATGAAAGTGCTTGAGAGCAATGTTAAAACTTGAGAAAAACTGGGTGGGTGCATGAGCTATACCCTGAGAGAAGAAGGGAGACCAACAATTGGCATGAACAAAACAACAGTTACAAGTTACTCACTCCAGTCTGTACAAGGTGTTCCTCTCTCTTTCTTTTCCTCTTTCTCTCTCTCTGTTCCTCTATCTGTGATCTTTTTTCTTCCAGCTCCTCATTTCTCCATCACTATTACTGTTCATTGGATTCCTCTACTGCTATGAGAAAGCAGCTCAGAACAGCATCCCAGACGCTGCACCGTGAAGCTGTGGAGATGTAAGGCGCTGCTCCTCCACTTGGTGCAAGATATCAGACCAAAGCTGGTACAGGCAAATGCTGGCACTGGTTTCAGCCACTCCTCTTCAGTCTGGTGCAAGGAACAGAGGTGTCACTTGAATCCTTCACAGCAGGGATTTCTCCAAAATTATCATCATCTGTGGAGAGGAATGAGGGCTAGGGAGGGCAGAGACTGCTCACTCAGAGAAGAGACAAATTTGGCCTCAGGGAGGTGCCCAGGACTGACCATGGAGATACTGAGATACTGCAATAGTATCTACACCAAATAACTTTGAGTTCATTTGGCATCATAGAAATTTAGACCACTGCTGTGCCTGTGCACTACTGCTGCTGTGTCCCTCTTTCGTCAGCAGTGTAACTGGGCTTTGCAGGGGACCTGCCAAGGGGTGGGCACATGCTCTGTTTTGTTGGCTCTTTCAGAGGGTCAATAACCTCCAGCACCAGAGCAGAGTGAGCAGCTGGGAACTGTAAATCCTTAAACAGTTAGAGCAAGAGTTGCCAGAGGAGGAAAAAAAACAATACAGACCCAAAACCCACAGCCAGGCCAATGTTGTAAAATGCCTGGTGGAAGACCGACTTTTTCTTCATTTGAAGCCAAAGACCTTGCTCCCACTGATGATGTCATTCACAAGGCAGGCTTGATGTGCTGGTCAAACACTTCTTTCTGTGCGGTTGAATTTTAGACTATTCACATATGCAATAGAATGCAAATCTTGACCTAGAAAGTGACAGGTGAAGCTTTTAAAAGGCAGATATATTTCTAATGACAAAAGCTCATATTAAAAGTCCCTGAAGAACTGCCTATATTTTCTCACATATTTTTTCCCTCACCTTGTGCCCTTGACCACTCTGAACAGCAGCTCTGAAGCTACCCCAATTATTTCCTTAGGACTAGACTGGCATGGTCAACTGGCTTGGCATCTACAGGCATTCAGCCATAACCTGAGCAGCTAGATTTGCCTTAATCCCATGAAAAGTAAGCAGAAATACAAATGTGCCAGATTATCAGCTGAGGCAAACTAGCTCTGCATCGCTGGGTTCAGTGATGCTGTGTTGACTGAATCCATAGAAGCGTTTGGCCTCTATATCCTAGAGAAACAGTCTTTCAGAAAAATAATCAATGCAAAACAATGTTGTCATTGGAAGCCTGGAACTGCTGCAAGTTAGAATTACCCGAGTTCTTTGGTGTGATATTTAAGCAGCAGTGCTTGAATGCCAGGGAACTAGAGGCCAAAGAAACTATTCCAAGTTGGATTTGGTAAGCACGAGGTTTTGCTTTAAAGCACATTAGTCAGACAAGTTCAGTCAAGAGTCATATGTAGGATTATTAGCCCTGGTGCAGGGGTTTTCTCATTTGTGTTGGCTCTTCAAATGCTGTGGAAGCCGTACTGAGAAAAACACTGAACAGCTGAAGATGGTTGCTCTGGAGGCGTGTTTTTTTTTTCCATGCCTTCCTCACTGTTCATTTGCTTGCTATTGGAATCCCACAAGAAACAAATTCCATTCTTACAATCATAGTTTTGGGAAAGCAGTTCTGAAAAAGGGAGGGAAAAATCTTACGATGAAGCCTCCTTTTTCCAGCTTTCTTAGTATTAGAGACAATGGAGCCTGTGGTGTCTCATACAGTAAATAAGAGAAAGGACCCAGCAGTAATGAATAGCGTAGTCATGCTAAAAGAATGTTTCTAACCCTAGGACTCCAAATTGCGAAATGGTTACACAACCTTAACTCTGCCCCTTGAATAAATTGTGAGAAAGCCCCTAATTACCTTATTACTTATTAACCCTGTCACTGAAACACATTCATTAAATGAATTAAAACATGACTGAAGCCAGAAAGAGCAGTGTATGAAGCCTGACAGGTGGCCCTTATAAAACTAGGAGGTTGGGCCCATGCAAATGTGGGCAACCTGCAGGGGCCAGAGAGCTCAGGGACCAGCAGAGGCTCTTCAACAGCATGCTGAGGCTCCCAGTGACCAAGGGATCCACAGCACTGGAGTAAGGAAAGTCTAGAAAAATTACAAAACTCTGGGCTAACTGGGTTGCATGTAAAGACCATAGAGACAGGAGCCTTTGAACACAGGGCAAGCTGTGATCAATGTAGCCTGGCAGGTGATCTACCTAGATGTGTGCCTCACAGATTGGTCTGGCTCACATTAGGTCCTCCAGATAACCCGGAGGGAGGCACTTCACATGAGAGTATTGCCTTGTTCTCCCAGCCTTCCCTTAGCATCTCTTGTAAGGTAGGAAACTATATGGACTTCGGTCTGAATGAGTAAACTTCGTATTTTATGTTGTCATGACTTTGTCCCAAGTGTACCAGACAGATGGAGCTGGGGCCTAAACTTCAAGTGTCACAGATGTGCTAGGGAAGACAAGCTATGGCAGATACCTCCTTCTAGGCAGTGAAAGCAAAGCAGCTAACTGCATCTTCCTGCCTCTAACACCACAGCTCTTCAGCTCTTTTCCTTTTATTTTCATACCTCATATCCCAAGTAACTTCTGAAATCAAGTTCACTTTCACATCTAAGTTATCTTTTAATTAACTTTTTATCTAGATTGGCCCAAGGCTGAGCTGTTCATAAGCAACACTCTCAACTGTGCTGTGGAAGGAAAGAGAGAACAAGCATCTCCCAGCCCGGGCTCCCTCTCCGGCCCAGGCAGTCTCAGCTTTCAGCTGCACTGGCCTCCTGCATGGCCTCTGCGTGTCTTTGGGAAGAAAGCCCAAGCAACCATTCTGAGCATGGCTTAGGCACAGCAGCCTCTATGAATCTCTTGTGTACCGTTCTCTGCTTCTGTATTCAGTTACAAGTGTTATTTGGCACTAAAGCTAAAGGACTTGGAAGTTGCCCCCACTGTATTAATTTTATTTCAAATCATATGGCTCTAGAATGAGATTTATGCCTCCTACACATCAGTGTCTCTCAAGGCATATCTGAAGCCAAAGCTACACTTCAAAGCCAATTTAAAGGTGCATGTGAATGTATAAACATACGTGTTTTCTCTGTTTTCCCCAGCCTCCCCATTCAACTGTGGTGACAAGGCCAGCACCCCAGTGGCAGATCAATGTACTATCATACAGTGGTTTAGAGCAGATCCCCTCACCGAATGGGGAGTGGGGCGACACCATCCAGCTGTGACACCTGCAGCAAATCCTCCTCCCATCCTGAGCAGGGGATTCCAGCTTCTTTCACTCCCCTTGGTCCGAGGCTTAGACTTCTGGCTCGCCTGGCTTTTTGTTTAACCTACTCCCTAACCAGCTGATGACGGGTATCAGAAAATTCTGAGCAAGCTGCCTTATGTCATGATTTCACAAACTGCTGGCCAGTCTAACACAGAAATGGAAGCTGAAAGGGAAGCTGTTGGAGTAAGAGTTGATAAGAAACACAAAGAAAGAAAGACAGAATATCCTCTTTCTCTGGTTTACAAAGGGCTTTTCTTTCCCCATTTTTTTTAATGAATTAACAAAAGAGAACAACTGAAGGGAGTTGTTAAAAATTTGTATTTCATAAACATGAAGTAAAAAAAAAAAAATCCCTTTCTTCTCTGCTCACCTTCTCTGTACTCACTAGTAGCCAGCCCTGATTACAGACCTGAAATTACTGATTAGCGTCTTGGACTTGCACAAATATACAATGCACAAACTAGACTGTCAGTGTATTCTGAGCAGAGAAATGTTAATGATTATCATGTTTATAGCTTGAGTTAAAATGAAAAAGTCATAAAGACAAAGCTCTGATAAGGCAATGCCCACATCCCAGTGAACTGGGAATTTTCTGCTGGGCACTGAAGTCTCCAATCTTGTTATTGTGTCACATGGACAAGCTGCTTACAGGAGTGGGTATATGACAAGGTAGTTTAACTTAGCAGGACTAAATTTGGTCAGTGGCTGTAGCTGTACTAGCATAACTGCTTGCTCTGGTCAGCCAGTGATGTACTAAACCTCCCTCTTAGGTGTAACTCTAAGGGGATGTTATTTTACCCTTCTATTTACTTTGAAAATCCAACAGAGCCTATCTAACAAGAAGCGGACGTCTCTAAATTACAGTATACAGCTTGTATGTACATTGGTGCAAACCATGTGTTTGCTTCAGCTATGTCATGCTGTAATAGACAGGTCTTTCATCAACAGCATGAGAAACAGAAGAATCTGCCAAAGTCAGAAAGGGACCTTTGTCTTCAGATCCCAGACCTTTAGTGGTAACATGTGCCATTGCCTCTAATACTGCAACTGGGGTACCCATCTGCTCTGTAGCATGTTGCCACAGGTGTAGTTTGTTGTTGTTTCTGACCTTCTACATATGCTCATCTAAACAACCAGACAAGTGTCTTTTTGTTTCACAAATGTTGTGAAGTCTGTTATTTTCCCTGCAGCTAGTGTTTTGTATAGCAAGAACCTCATGCAAAGCATTACTGAAATACAAACAAAGATCTCCAAAACTTAGCTTGATCACTCTTGCAATCACTGAAATTGGACTTGGAACTGAAGCCTTGAAGCACAGAAGTTGGAGAGCGTGAGATCCATTTTGCCTGCTAGAAGAAACAGCAATAGCCAGCTGCATGATATCGCCACTGTTGCCCTAAATATTATAGGTAACTGATTAGTACAAATGGTTACAGACAGTGGGAAAAAAAAAAGAGGGTGGAATAACTACAAACTTCAGATAAGAAGTGTAATTGCATCACATTTTAGGTAGAAATAAAGCCCTGTAGTATTTTTGCAAACTTTTGCCTGTGTCCAGCAAAAGGATGAAAGCTCTAAAGAGGTTTTAGAGGTCTCAGGACACTGCAGAAAGGCAACAGCTGCTGCAAGAATATTCAGTGCTTTTCTGTGTGTCAAATCTGGAAAGAAAAAAAAAAACAAAAACAAAAACAAATAATATAGAGGTAAAACGGAATAAGCAAGCATAACTCTTCATTCAGAAAACCTCTGGAAAACAAAAGGGCTGTGTTGCAAGAGCATAGATAAGAAGATAGGCGGAATTAAGATATTTTACAATATGAGAAAAAAAATTATAGAAAACATTTTGTACTCCTACTTAATCATAACTGAGAAACAATAATTGATTGACTGCATGGAAGCAATATGGTTTTGTGCTTTGCTTGTCAACACATTGCAGTGAATGGTTGGGTTTGATTAATTTGCTCGTATGTTTTTTGCCATCAAATTATAAATGAGGAATGCATTTAAAAATTACTAGTATCTCTTAAACCTGCAAAATATGTGCCATTTGAAAACTGAGAAGAACTACATCTGTAATTAGAAGAGTCTCAAAAAGGGAAGGGAAGGGAAGGGAAGGGAAGGGAAGGGAAGGGAAGGGAAGGGAAGGGAAGGGGGGAGGAGAGGAGAGATATAGCTACAAATACATACTCTCCCAAGACCTTTTTTTTGCAAATTAATGCTCTAGTTACCACAGAAATGTTACACGCCTATGGTAGGGAGGGAAAATGCCCAGAACTTTATTCTATTTAGACACAGGAATATGAGAAGTGTAGCAAATCTGAACTGGGCAGATTTTTTTTTTCCATATAGCCTCCAAAAGAGTGATTGTTTCATGTAGATTAGTCAAGTATAAAACACTTATAGAGATATTAACCAGTTCAATGTGAATTATTGTTCATGCACTAAGAGAACTAAAGACATTTTAGTAAAAAATTTACTGAGAGTTGGAGGTGGTTTAATGTGCAATAGATGTGATTTATAGAGTTTGGATGAGGAAATCATATAAATCATGTTCTGTGCACAGGTAAAGCAAGTACTATATTCAGTGAGTTCACACAGTAAAACATTTTAAAGTTTCTGTCAGTAAACTTAACTCTAAGCTTAAGCTGCAGAAATGGTATGGAATTATCAACATAAAGTATCTTTAAGGAAATTAATCATCTAGTGTGAAGTTTAGAAAGGAAAAAATGTACAGTTGAAGACAAAACCTCTACCGCTTTGTACTGTGGACAACATTTGTAACTTCACTACTTCTTCTGTCTTGCACCTAGAATATTTCTGAACCCATTGTATTCCTTTAATGCATCAGAATTGTATTTTTTTTTTTTAACTAGTGATGCCATATGAAGAGATGAAAGGAATTTCAATACAAAACATCCCTTCTCCTTTCTCGGTTTGCTCAGAATTCCAACAAAATACTTCCTTCAGCCCATAGCTGTACACATCTGGCAAAAGTCTGAATGATTTATGTGTATGTGTATGTACATGTGTGTGCATAAAAGTGTTCATGTGCACAAAAGCCGGTAGGAAGAATGCCTGTGTAAAATAAATAAATAAATAAATAAATAAATAAAGTAACAAACAGTATAATACCGTCGGGTAAAGTTAATATTAACTTCTAAACATAAGTAACTGAAAACCAACCCTTTGTGTCAAGAGCAGAAAGACCCTTTATGTTTAATACAGCACTAACTAAAAAGATATTAGAAATTAAATATGAAAAAATTGTTGTGGATGACTAAATCTGGATATAGGTGTCCTACATTGATTAGGTAGCCTAATCAATGGAAACTGCTGCTATTAGTTCTGATGCCCAGTGTGACTTGCCTTCTGTGGCTGACTTCTGGACTCCATCTTTGCAAAGCCTCTGCATAGAAAAAGGATGGAGTTGCTTAATAATGTTGATTAGACTCTTCCTTGGGTATAAGAGTTACCTGTACATAACCCTTTCTAAAGCCCTCACAAAATCAGGTTACTGTCACTAACAAGAGATACTATATTATGAAAACTATTGATATTTCTCTTTCACAGTTAACAGAACAAAATACTAGATGTGTGCTGAAATTATAATGCATATTGTCAGTTGTTTTTTGATGCTGGTGTGGCAGAGTAGTAGAAAGATTGTAATCAAGCAATCAGGATCCTTCACTGAGATCTGTGTGGCTGTTGCCATCTGCCCTGTGGGGAAGGAGAAAAGGTGAGATTTCAAAATTGAGTCAATGACAAACAAAATGGTGGAGGTGACTTCTTGGGGACTCCATCTTATGACCAGTTAAATAAGGCAAGCCTGAAACAAAAATGTCTTCCTGACTAAGAAGGTCATTCAGACGCCAAGATGCCTCAGGATGACCTTCAGAAAAATGAGAACACGGGGCAGAAAAAGGAGAGCAGAAGGAGTGCCCAGGGAAAGGCTGGGATATCACTCTGCGCAGGGACTCAAGACCCCGAGATTCCCTTTGATGACCCAGTTTCCATCACCTCCAGATATTTTCCAAATTGTGATATATTTTTCTTGCTCTACAACTCAAAGTGGAAGATAGCTAACTCACTGCTAGCGACTCCAGAGAAAATAAATTCTAGTACTAGTAGTACTAATACTGTTTAGACCTCTGATCTCAACAAATTGGTCTCCTTTTGATATCTCCTGTGGTCAAGAAGATGACCCAACCCAATTCCAAATTTATATTATTTCCAAGAGATTCTAGTAAATATATATTCGTAGACACACACACACATTTATT
>JMFS01027321.1:0-10788 GCA_000699545.1 Podiceps cristatus | reverse complement strand
CCGCCGGCGCGGGGGCCGTGAGGAAACCCGGCCGGGGTAGCGGCCTCGGGGGCTCCTGCGGTGGATTCCGGCGCAAATAGCGTTACCGTGCAGGGAAGGACGCGGTGGGCGAAAGGAACCGTCGGCGCGGTTCGGGGGGCGAAAGGGGAGCTCTGCCTGCGGAGACCACCCGCCCCTCCGGTGCCCGGGGGGCTTGTCCTTCACGTGGGTGTGGGAAGCGGGTCCATTGTTCCGTGGGCTTAAAAGTTTTATGTTGCGGAGTTGCTTTAAAGCAAAGTAATGTAACAAGATAAAATACAGAAAAAGACGTTTTTATGTGCTCACACGCTGTTAAAAGTTTTAACGGGAGCTGTTTCCGTAAGATACCATGTAGTCCTAGGCTCATCTACATGTTTAGGTTTAAAATACTTCTTAATAAGAAAAAAATAGCAGTTTTATTTTTGTGCCTTCTAAATACCATGTGTCCTTTCCGTTGAGCCTTCGTAGTTGGCTGCTTGTTTGACTCTTAGGTGCTGCGTTTCATATATACCTCTTCATGCACAGGAATTTGCATCGTTCCTTTGGCGAGTCACGATAATAATCTGTGGCTGCTGACAGCCTGAAGTTCAGCCTAGTAAAGGGCATCTTGACGTATAAACGTTGCTCATCTACGGTCAGTTATCTTGCAGAAGAGTTAATTGCAAAACACTTAAATACACTCTCTGATTAAAAATACAGGTGCTCTTTCCTTCTAAAATAATCCAAGTGCTATTCAGAATTATTAATACGTTCATATCTAGGAGATTGGTTTAATATTGTACGTCGGGAAAGATTTTCATAAAGTGTATTTCAGTGTAATGTAAGAATAGCTTGGGAGAATGGGCCCTATATGGGTATGAATATATAGGAAAACTGTATCACTTACATTTGGGGAAAATACAATAGGTTGAGAGAAATAATATTATTTTACAATTCCTAGCTTTGCCATTATGAACTTGGTGGGTTATTTTCTGGAAAATTAGGGCAGGGAAAAAAGCCAACAATACTGAAGTATTAGATGTATACATCAGACCAAAAAGTGAAATGAGTTCACGTGAATGAACAGTGGGACGAAAGATACTGTTTCTTAGAAGTATTTGACCGTGCTAAGAAGAATCTTTTGTTTAATATTTATTGGAGGGAAAAAAAATCCAGAATAACATTCAGAATCCATTTAGCAAGTTAAGACTGGTACTTCAGTCAAATCTCTGAGCCAGGAGTAATTATTTTCTGTTCAAATAGAAAAGGAAAAAAAAGGATTCGGTAATAGAAACTACATTTAAAGTTACAAATCAATCCACAGTAGCAGCTTTTAATAAGCAGCTGTTTGATACAAACCCCATAAAATATCAGAAAGTGAGATGATGATCAACACGAGGGTCGGTTTCTGTCATCTCCTCGCCCCACCAATTAACAGTTACAGGCTCAGCTCGGTAAGGCGCCGAGTACCTCTAACTCCAGTTGAAATCAGTGAGCCCTATGCAGACTGATGCCTGTGTAGATGGATGCAGCAACTCCCGCTGACTTGCATCAGTTTTGGATTAGGCCCAATAAAAACTGAGAGTGCTCAGCAACTTGGAGGATCAGGTGCTGTTTGTGAAGGGGCATTGTGCTATGTGGACTCAAAACACCAGAGACCTATGCTAAGGCTTCAGGTCAGAAATACATTTAATTTTCAAGTGATACTGTACTGCATGTTGCTTTTCGGGTTACAGAAAATGCATCTTTCTGGCAGCATACAAAACAAAAGATGAAATTCCTAAAGAGAAATCTCTAAAAGATGTTTTCAAAATGTTACGGAAGTACGTTGCACTTGTTTAAGATTTAGAGGTAGATTGGAATCGCGGCACTACACGTTGGAGATTGCTAATCAGATTAACGTTTATATAATATTATTATTGTCTTTTAAGAATAGCTTTACTGTGTAGCCTGTTCTATTAAATGAATACACGTAAACTCGCTAGGCTTATTGTTATAGCAGATGCAGTGATAGCGTGACTTTAGCTTCTGCAAGTTTGTGCAGTATCAACTGCACAAAAAATTATCAGAAGTAATTTTAATGTGTTATAAAAAAACTTTGGATTGATGAAATACATTTTTTCCAATGCTAACCGGTTAAAATAAGTAAGTTCTTTCTGGATGCTTGTACGCGATTCTTCATATGATGAAGAGTATCTTGTGATCTCAAAATAAATGCTTTAACTTTTAAGGTAGCAGAATTTGCAAAGAGTTTTAGCTTGTGGTGAAATGTATCAGAATGGCAAAGTTAGAGTAGGTATCGACAGCGTCAGTTGAGCCATTAAAACAAAACAAAACCCAAACCCTTTAATTTTTGGAGGTTACAGAGGCTTTAAAAAAAAGCCGTTGTAAAAATGTGCTGCTTTAACAACCTTTCCTTTTCTTAGTTCTAAAACTGATTAATTGCTGTGTCTTATAAAACCTGATTTATTTCATACTTTTTTCATACCAAGCATTACCATTATGAAGCTCTCCTTATAATTGAGATTAATGTTTCTGAGCAAAGAAGTGGTTTGGAGGGCTGCATTCATTTTGAGTGCTGTTCTAATCAATTTTAGATACAGCATTTCACAACGTATCAGTCTGCATCCAAACCTGCCTTATTATGTAGAATTAACTTGTTAGTGATTGATAGCAAGCCTGCTTCATCTCCAGAGGTGATTTGTTTCAAAAGAAGTGTTAAGGCTTCCAAGAGTTTGAGGACAGGGTCAAGCAACTCAGGTGCCCTTTCTGTGGTCTGACTGAAGCTTGACAGAGTGGTTAGGAAAAAATGGCTTGCTTTTATGGCGGGGAAGTAAAAAAAAATCCAAGGTACCCTATGCCTATATTGAATGGTGTTGCTTAAACTGGTCTTCATATACGGTCTGGAGTGACACAAATAGTGCCTTGATGCATCACTATGTAACGTAACAATGCAGGTCTGCTAGGTTATTTTGAAGAATAGCTTTAGTGTTTGAAATCAAAACTCAGGAGGCTAGGTGCAGATGACAAGATGTACGCCTGCTGCATATTGCCTCTGTAGGTGATGAAAGATGTACTAGTGGTTTTTGGGTTTGTTTTTGTTTTTTTTTTTCCTCTTTTAAAAGTAGCAAGGGTAACGCTTGTCTCGATATCTACTGAAATATTTGCACATTCTATCTGTGTACCTTCTTGTCTCAGCTTCACCACCATTTCATTCTTACCCAATAGTATATGGTCACACGCTACTGCTGAGTGCGATGCATAAATATTTAAAGTTCAGGGGAAAACTGATTTCTCGATAGCAAGAGAAAAATACATAAAAAAGGCCATTTTTTTTTTTTTTAAAAAAAGGTAAGATCTCTCTGAAAATAGTAAACACAATTGTAAGATTTATGTGTGTGTGTCTATTATCAGGATAGTGATTTCAATCTAAATTGCAGTTATTAATGTATTTCTTGTAAGACGCACTAATTGCATTCAGTACTTTTTTTAAGCTTGCATATTGAACTAATTACATGAGTATTTTATTTTAAGTGTGCATTTAAACAATATACAGAACATTGCAGCTGAAGCATTGGATAAAAATATTTTCAGTTTTCTGTAGATCAGAAGCTAATAAAATTGCACAATGTTTACCAATACCAGGCTGTAAGTGCTCCACACCAGTTAGTTCAGTCTTTCGCTGTGGAAGAAACATTGTCAGTACAGGTTCATTGTGATACTGTGACTGAAATAGCTGCTACTGAACAAATACAAAGGGAGTAATGTTTTAAATGTATTATAAAATAGAGAATACAACACAAACTGTATCTCCAGGTACCTTCTTGGATGGAGGTCTGTCTGCATGATACATACTTTCATCCTATGGTGTGCTTACTTTTGTTGTAAAATACTTTTTACACAAAGGTGAAGCTTGGATGACACAAGGTAGAAAAGTAGATTAAACCTGGGACTGTTCTGTGCTGATACACGCTGTGGGTCTTGCGAGGGAGTGGGGATGCTTTTCTAACTCAGACTGAAATCCAACATACAAGTTCAAGCCTAGCTGACCTAATTATTTTAAATTTTGCAGCTTGTGTCTGTGTAACAGTTTGAGGTTGTTGATACTTGATGTTTATGTTTGTGTCTGCAAAAAAGTTAATTGTAAACATTAGTGCCTAGAGATACAGAAAGCAAAACAGTGAACTAGAAAATGGAAAGTGCTGTACTAAATTCAGCACTGATTAACGTACTCTGCAAATCCACTGAAATCAGCAAATTACCTGGAGTGCTGTGTACTACTGAGCTGGGGGTCTGTAGTATCTCTTTGTGTCAAAATCTTTCTTTTTTTTTGTATATGAAATGTGCATTCTAGGTTATAGTAGCAACTTTGGTTTAGTTTTACTGTAGGCTTTCATGATTGTAAATGCAATCTTCATGTTTAAAAACAAAACCAGTTTTCAACATGAGAAAAAAAAACACATTAAATTTTTTTGTTGGCTTTCCTTTTTTTTCTTTTTCTTTTTTTTTTTTCCTTTTAAACACACTTCTAGTGAATGTTTAAAATGAGAATCTTAACATGTGGTAGCTATGGATTATAATTATGTAATGATAGTCTCTCTCTCTCTGCGTTTTTGTTACTTTTTTTTCTCCCCCTTGGCAAAACACTGGAATGATTGCAGAAATTTTTAGTGTAAAAACAGGTTTGTCAACTTTGCTTACTCTTTCAAGTAATTTATTTTAAAAAGAAGAATATCTTTAACAACAGCCTAAAATCTTTATTCTATAAATCTTTTAAATTCAAATTTTAATCTTTACATTTATGTGTTTGCATTTCAGCTACAGAGGTGTAAAATAGCAGTTTACAAAAATCTTAAGATATTTCAACTTTAATTTTTTCCCGTGACAGCATATATTCAGAAAATGTTCAGAAAAACAAGAAGTATTATCATAAAAGCTCTGTTGGTGTGGAACTGGGAACGTGTTGTATTTAAATCAGTAGTGCTGTTGGTGTTATTTTCCAACATTGTGTTGAATTTCTAGTAGTATTTTTTGACACTAGTTGAACCAACATACACTAGTTAAACCAACATACAAAGGAACTAATATATTGTATTTTCTTATTTGAGTCTTGACAATTTTTAGTGTCTTCAGAAAACTCCTGTCAGTGGCAAAATTGGTGAAATATAGATCCAAAATATTTTTCTTGGCAGGAATTGTAATAGCAAGCTGCATGCTAGAATCTTTAGAGAGAGGAAGAAAATGTAAACAGCGCATGATTTACCATAATAACAACAGTAGTTTCCTAAATCATAGCCATCCTTGATATACTTAGTCTGGGTCATGGAGTGGGTGACTGTGTAGTGGTTGAAGAAATCATCGTTGCTAGTAAGTGTTACTTTAGATTAGCAAATGAAAGGCTTCATCCAAAGGCCTCATCCATTCTCATTATAATTCTTTGAATGTTTGTCTGAAATCGAACTGAAACTTTATGCTTAGAGTGCCACATAAATAAACTGACCAGCACTTGTCTTCAGAAGTTTGTAGTCTAATGACAGGAGCAGTAATACATCTTAACACAAAAATATCAGATGTTACTTGTTGCAGCAAATTGTTCATGTATTTAAAAATCTCTTTTCATAATGATGTAAAGCTATGAGGCTGAGTGGTGAGCAGCTTTATAAAAGTAAATAGTATCACAGTTGTCTAACAAAAATATTAAGCCAGATTGTATAGCTAATATTCCTCCTCTCAGCTCTACTACTGTCTACAGATTCAGAAGGCTTGGGTAGGTGGAGTGGTTTTGTTCTTATGAATGAGACTATATCTCTGCTTACCTCGGTGAAGACATTGTCATTTACCTTGCAGATTACAAAGTGTAGGGCTTGTGCTCATGAGACACTTTAAATTTAGATTGCACTTTAACTTTTTTTTTTTTTTTTTTTTGGTGAGCAGTTTAAGTGTTCCCTGTTATAAAATACATTACTAATTTGAATAGGCTTTGGCACCCCTGAAAAGCGCTACGGCTCAGGCATTATTTTCCATTAAAAGGAAAAAACCTCATTCTGTTAGTGAACTTGGCAAACCAGAAAATAATTCATGTTGTTAAATCGGTTTTTCTTAGGAACACATTATATATTCAGCAGCATGAATAAAGAAAGCACTTCATGTTTCCCTATTCCCCTTAAGAAATATTCTTGATTTCCGTGTCAAAAGGCTGAGTGGCGTTGTCCAAACCTACGCAGCTGGAACCAAGGAAAGATTTGATACTGCAACAAATCAGCTGGTTGGAATTTTGGTTACAAGTTGTGAGCATTTGTGTATTGCTTTAGCAGCAAAGGCACAGTCATTAGAAGTCTTAACATTCAGGCAGCAGTTACTAAAATGCCATGTGTTCACTGCTGTTCCCATTTTGGAAGGCAGAAATGTTGTATTTTGAAAGTAATGATGGAACTTGAGAAATACTGGGTCCCCACAAATGATTGAGCATAGACCAAACAAATAAGAACATAGTTGGGAATGCTGGGGAGTTCTAGCTTGCCTTTGGTAAGTCAGACTGATAGGGGTTAAGATAAGTCTTCAACTTCAATTTTCCTTCATCCATAACTGCTTAGAAAACTAATACTTTGAGCAAGAGACCCTTTAACCATTAGAATTTCTCATTTTTGTTTTGGGCCTGATTTAACAGATGGCTTTGTATGTGAGTGAGATTGTATAGGTGATGGGAAGGACTCTTTGCTACTTGCAATGGTAATTGGCCCCCAAATGCCTCCCCTCCCCCCATTTTTAATTGTCTGATCTTCAAAAGTAATAATTTGATTTTGATAAAAATTGCTGGCAGGTGAATGAAAAGCTTTCCTGTCAGCTTTTAAAAATGTGTGTGCATTGACCGTTCAGTACAGTTTGACTTAGTGAGCACTACCGTACAACATGATAGGAGGGTTTTTCTCCCGCCCTGGCAGTTGCAGAGAGCGTGATTTCAGCAGAGGCCAGTGTGCTGGGAGGTGTCGACAAACCCCCCCAACACGTAGGGTCTGAGGTCCCTGGTGACATCTCCCTGGATGCTGAGAGCAGAAGTGCTCCTCACCTTTCAGAAAGTTTTTCAGTCATTTGTGTATTATTAGACCATGGAACAAGACACACCTTAATGAAATATTCGTCTTTGTGGCCTGTTTTCATCTTTCACGTATTTCTTGAAGTCGATAAGAGGTAGTGATCTATCTAAATGTATGATAACCCAGAAATACATCTGTGAAGGGAAACTTAAAAGTAGTAAATGATCAGAAAAGCTGGGGTTTTATTTTGTGTCTTAATTGAAGAATATCTTAGAGTAAAAATGAAATAACTTTTGCATAGCATGAAATAGTTATAATTACATTTAGAAATGTTTTAAGCGGCTTAAAAATGCATAGCCACTTATATTATTCTTTTGATAATTTTGTGTTAATTGTGGAATGATACAGGGTTAATGATACAAAACGTTAGCACTTCTAATGATATGTTTAAGAACAGTGCAGTCATTAAATTCAGTAAACTGAATATGTGGGCCTCATAAATAAGTGCTGAATTATAATACAAAAACACACCATGACCAAATTAATTAGTATGTTTAATCTAGTGAATTCCAGCTAGGCTGCATACAATATGGACATGTACTTAATTTCTAAATTTAATATTAGTTGCATAAGTCAACTCTCACTTACTCAGTATAGAATTAGTAATAGAAATTTAATACCTTGCAGTGTTTTACATAGCTTTTCTTTTTTGAACCAAAGCATTTTAACTCTGTTAGAGATTTTAGACTTTGTCATTAAAAAAGGGATGTGAGTGGCAATGTTCCCTCCTGTTCTCCCCATAATATGTCATCATCAGGAGCTAGAACTCCTGAGGTCCAAAGTAATAAATTCATTCAGTCAAAATGGTGGCAGTCATTCAGACTCATTCAACAGTTTAGGACAGAATATTTTGTATTTAGTTATTTGGTGCAAACTTTTGTGTTAGTTTCTTTGTTACAATCATTAGTGTATCATATTTTATTTATCCAGGAGAATTAAAATGCCAGTAGAATCTTCTTGAGGTTTCATTTGAAAGCCTTCTTTTTCAAAGAAAGCAGAAAACGCAAGACATCTATTTATTTGTTTATTTTCCTGTGAGTATCACAGTTTTTCTTCTTAAATTACAAGTATTATATTTTTATCATGTGAGTTATAGGGCATACAGATTTTCTTGAACTCCGCTTCTGAATTCTTAAATGTGAGTTTAGGACAGAAATAGAAAACTGGGTGGTTTTGATATGTGTGTGTTTTTGAGGTTTATTTTGAGATTTATTCTACAGATCTCTAAATAATCTATTCAGTTGATAGTTCTAGGCACTTCAGTGAGATTGTGTAGTGAATAGGCGTTTTGCCTGTGATCAGTGGAATATAGGCTTAGGCTCATTGCTTTCAGAGGATAGTCTGTTTAAGATGAGGAGAGTTTGAGCATGTTTGTTCTTTTTGTTCTTTTTTTTTTTTTTTTGATACAGGATTACACACCCCACCCATAACCTTTGGTATAGGTTTACCTTTGCAGTGTGGTGGTGTTTTTTTTTTTTTTCAGTAAATACTTGACTAGAATCATTGAGACTGGAAAAGACCTTTAAGACTTGAAACATTCAGTTTTTACAGAGAGACCATAAAGCATTGAGCGGTCTGAGTGCACTCTGCTCCTCAGTCCAACCTTATTGTTAAATGTATTTAAGGCAGTTTCCACCCCTCCACTCCCACCCCCAGCATCTCCAAAAAGCAAGTCCAATGGCTGGTTATTTGCTGGACCGCACAAAAGAGCGCTCTTGTCCAAAAGGGGACACGATGAGGTTATGCCTGTACGACCGTATTAAACACCGCACTGTAACTTTCCCTCGTGCTGGGATGCAATCATCTATATGGCTTATGTCTTAAAGAGCTTCCTTATGGCATTTTGATCTGTACCAATTCATGTTCCCCCAAATAATTCTTGGGCATGGTTCTGCAGTTAAGACTGGGGATCTGTTCTTGGGACTGTTCCTGATTTAGAGGTTACGACTTCATTAGTGAAGACCTGATTTAATTAGACCTGCTTTAAGTGGTATTTTGGACAAGATGGCCTCCAGAAGTCCTGTCCAACCTAAATTATTCTGTGATTCCATGCCTTCTGGCTGCATTCCTTGCAGTCCTCCTTGGGGGTGTTGAATTTCCTAGTTGGGCATCACATCTGAGTTTAGTGTTGCTGATGTTAATTCCATTGACCACATTTGCAAGAAGAGTTTGGTTTAATCGGCTCAGAACTAAAATCGTAGTATTCCTATTTTAATAAGTTTTAATGAGCTGATGTTACTGTTTTATAACCCATTGTAAGGGTAAGTTTTTATCCACCCTGTTTGTGCAAGATAGTTCCTATTAACTCATCAAGAGGATTTGTGGGAGTGGACAAGCACAAGGAGGACCCACTGTGTTAGAAACTTCAAGGTATTTCTTGAAAAGAGCTATTTACCTTTGGAAGTTAGGTCTCTTTTTTTATACGTTAATCACAAAAAAGAACTATATTAAAAAGTGTTTTTCAGCACTTACTTCAAACTCTAGAATCATTGTTAGGTGCAGTAAGTTGCCCAGCAGTGAACACTTGATAAAATTAATTCAAATGTTAAGAAAAACTAGCTTAATTTTTAGTACACACATTCGGTAATTATTGCACAATGCTAACCTGATAGAAATTAAGTATACCGGTTTATATTAAGTGCACAATAGCTAGCATTACTGTTTATGGACAACATCATATATGAAACCCAGATTAACAGCTTTACGTTGATTATTTTATTATGAGACTGATTAAAGATGCTATTAACTGACTTAAAAGGAGAATCTCAAATCTGTAGGTTTTTTTTCTGAAGTTGTATTTTTTTCAAATGGTTTGTTACAGAATGGACAAGAGTAGCAAGCTGTGATGCTGTTTTTTAAGATTAATGAAATAGTGAACATTTTTTAAATTATTATTTAACTCCCAGCTCCTTGGATGGGAAGACGCTCTGCTTTCATGTAGCACGTAACGCCTAAACCAAAGCTACATCCCATTGATGTAAAAACA
The DNA here is from genome assembly GCA_000699545.1 of Podiceps cristatus. NCBI lineage: Eukaryota > Metazoa > Chordata > Aves > Podicipediformes > Podicipedidae > Podiceps > Podiceps cristatus. The sequence goes on along the minus strand of JMFS01027321.1, from coordinate 711 downwards.
CTTACAGTCTGTAGATTAGACTTTAAAGCATTTACGTAGCACAGAATTGAACAGCAGTTAGTTAGGTACCTGAACTGGGAACGGTTTGGGCTGTCGTCCACCGAGTAGAAGCAGTTAACTGAAGCCTAAAGGCAGGTGCCTTATGAAGCGCTTTTTCGGCAGCGCTTCAGTTTCATACCCGCTCAACGGAGCAAAATAAATGAAACGTCCTCCAAGGGATCTTGCCGGCCTGAGGTTAGGCACCCAAACGGGCTATCTCTGAGAAGGTCTTTAAGGCATGTCATGACCTTCTCTCCATTGCTTTGAAAGTTGGACACTTCCTGCAGCTGAGTGCTGCTTTGTGAGATGCCTAAAGCCTAGGCTCACTTTAGTGATCTGTGCTAAACAGCCTGGATTTCATATGTACCGCCTAACCAAAACTGCATCAACAGCTATGACAACATTGTAAAAATAGTGTGGATGCTAGGGGTTTCTTTAATTGGAACTAAGATAATTATTTTCAGTTCTGCCTGTGTTTGTTTAATGTTACGACTGAAATCATGTTGTAGATATTTCCAAACTGTTGTTTCATCAGCAGTTTGTTGACTATTTGACGGCTATGACATTGACTATTATCCCTAGGTCTAAATAAGACCTTGACTTCTACATTAACATACATGAACTGTACATCAGAAACAAAAGTTGCTGCAAATATCTAGAAGTTTTCATATA
>JMFS01027320.1:0-18668 GCA_000699545.1 Podiceps cristatus | reverse complement strand
ACCTTGACAATTCTATGATTCTATGATCTCTTGACAAAATTTGAAGTCTGCCAGACAGGCTTCTTTGTGCCACAGCAATTGGGGATGATAGGCAAAGATGGTGTGAAGTAATACATCTGTTTAATCAGTCCTGAGCTGAAGAACAAAAAGGAATAAATAAATAGATGTACAAGACTGGAACAAAGTCACTACAGGGAGGTGATAGTGAAACTTCTACATTTCCATTGACTGATTAGGATTCAGCTGATTCCTTTATTCAGCGAGTTTCATTTGTACTAGAAAATTCTAGATTTTAAATTGTCATAGCTGAATGCTTCATAATCGCATGTATATACACTTATAAGGAACAAAAATGCTTGTAACTTCTTTCAAAATTCACTCATGGTGCCAGTCCTATTCTTTTTTTACACCAATGAGTAGGATGGCATCCGATTTACCTGGACACATAGTACTGATTCCCTAAAACAATTCTTACTCTTTCATCTCAGTTCACATTTGTTTTTTTAGGAGTATTTTTGTAATGACACAAGCTTATTTTTGAGCTGCCAACATCTGCTTTTCAGGTCAGTAGGGAATCATTCAAAAGTAAAATCAAAAGTTTGAGTTACATGACAGCTGTCATGTTGGGACTTTTAAACCTTTGTTTTCTGCTCAGCCTGGCAGGAAACAGAGTCTAAGGGTTGGTGAAGGTGCAGGTATACTTGCTGTTTTGTGAAAGTTGTGATTTTCTGCACTAAAAGCAGAGTGACAACTTGACCTTTTCTGAGGTTCTAGGAAGAGAAACTGTATGTTACCTGGTGCTAAACTGGCATTTCAAAAAATAAAATGTATTTTGTCATGCTAGACATCCTTGTCTACAAAAATAATTATTATTTTTTTTTAAGCGTGTTGTGTTTGGTAAACATTTTGAACATCAGCAAGGGTATGGTCCGTCTTACCAAAGCAGTGATGCATTCTGTGGGACAGTTTGAGGAGGCGTATGAGAAAACCCAAAGCTTGTAACAGCTAGCCTGAAAATAGGCCCGTGGATTTATTTCCGTAGAAGTATTGCTGCCTTATCCTCTTTTGAAGGAGGAATTGGATTAGGATCACTTTAGTTTGTCACTTCCTGTTAGATACTTTCCTGGTCAGGTCTTGTGTTGCTGTCTCCACCCATTATTAGTATTTTTGTTTCCGGAAATTCATAGCTACCCTGGCAAAAGAAAGTGTTATCAAATAGGAAACTCTTGAGCTTAAAATGAGGTTGAATTGTATATTTTTTGTAACGTTATATAAATGAAATTGGTCTTCTTTGTCTAACATAACTTTCAACTAATGCAGTGTATTTCAGTTGGCTGTTTGGTTAGGTATACCTACATTGCAAAACTTGTACATATTCTTTTAAGCTTTAAATCCCCACACAAGTAAAATACAGGATATTGTGTAACACACTAATTTCAGCACTGCTATTTTTAGTTTATAAAGGGTCAGGAGTTTCAGTAGAATCTTTCCCTTTGTTCTCAAGTAAGCATAGTGAGCCAGAGCTTTGGTGAACGTGGTCACAGTAATATTTGGCAGACACAAAATGGCTGCGGTTGCATCTTGGTTAGCTGCTTCATCCAACTGTTGAATGTATAAGGTGATGACAGCCTTTCTTCCCTTTAAACAGTTGAGTGATGTCGAAGTTGTTTAAGAATTATTGTAGCTGAAGCAGATACCTGCTATTTAGTTTTCAGAGTAGATATTGTTAACATCAATGTCACTTGGAGGGTTTTGGTTTGCTTTTTCTTTGACTCAGGGTCCATTGTAAAACCTCCCAGCACACTGGCAAGAAGCAGTAGCTTATGTCGATCAAGACGCAATGTTGTGCCATCATCTCCGCAGTCTCAGCATGCTTTGCACTCCCCTGACCCTGACATCCTGTCCGTGTCGAGCTGCCCAGCTCTCTATCGAACTGAAGAGGAGGAGGAAGCCATTTACTTCTCTGCTGATAAACAATGGTACGGAGATTAGCAAACAGCACTTGGAACTCTGATAGGATTATCTGAGACTAACAGTTTAGAATTAGAGATTGAACCAAGCCGAAAGTTAAAAGTAACCTGTAGGATAATATAAGTTAATATAACCCACGTGGAACAGAAAGAGTTCTTGTGTGGTATGTGTATGTAAATAGTTAGCATGTCATATACAGTTAAGTAATGTTACAATCCAGGGTGCACTGAACTAACCCTGATTCTCCATTACAATATGTTACTGGCTTTTACATCTGAAACTAGGATCAAAAGCAATGTCAGCTACTGGGCGAAGAGAAGATGGATGGTAACACAATTCTTACAGCATGTTGAGCGTGTACCTACTCTTGTTACATGGCCTCATAGGAAAAGGTTAAATTCCTTTTGGAAGGAGCAAATGAGCTTGTTGAAAGGTAGGGACACTTGTCCTGAAGAAACTTTTTGTATATGATAGGCTTAAATCTCCTTCTTTCATTTCATAACTTTCCTGACTTCATGTGCCAGAAAGTTTTTGTTCTTTGAAGTGAGATACCATTGACTGATTCTGGGCAGTTGCTGCTGCCCACAAAAACAAGATTGCACAAATTAATTATCTTAAGTTTAGATAATAAAATGATGTAATGCAAGTTGTGAGTTAAAATGTTTAACAATGTTTTTTGTTAATTAACTACTAGGGAAAAGTGTGGGTGGTGCTTTTAGACTAATGTTATTAAACATTAAATTAAACTAAATTAATTTCCTTTTTAATTGCATAAAGGAAATAGTTTCATTATGTTTTCTGCTCTCTTTGCTCTGACTCAGGGAAGTACAGGAAACAGGTTCGGAATGTGACTCCTTAAATTCATCCACTGGAAGGAAGCAGTCTCCTCCAGCAAGTCTTGAGATGTACCAGACGCTTTCTCCTCAGAAAGTATCTCCAGAAGAATTCTCACTGGAAGAATCATCTACAGGAGACTCCTCTTCTCTAACTGCAGATATTTCTAGGGGCTCTCCTGATTGCGTAGGCATGGCAGAAACTAAAAGCATGATCTTTAGTCCTGCAAGCAAAGTTTATAATGGAATCCTGGAGAAGTCCTGCAGCATGAATCAGCTTTCAGCTGGGATCCCAGTCCCAAAGCCTCGGCACACCTCGTGTTCTTCAGCCAGCAGTGATAGTAAACCCAGCCATGAAGCTGCTTCTGTCCCTAGGATAAGTAGCATCCCACAGGACCTGTACCAAAACAGTGAAAAAAACAAAAAGCCATCGAAAATAAAAAGCCTCTTTAAGAAGAAGTCGAAGTGAGGTGGGCAGAAGAAACCTATAGTAATGTTACAAGAACTCTGTTTTTTTTAAACCTTTAGGAATGTAATTCCATTTAAGCATTCTGGACTGGATGCTCTAATGGAATGCTCTGTAGGTCAACTATATTTAACTGACTGTACTGTCAAAGGTCGTACCAGCTGTCAATGAGAAATCATTAAAAAGTTCAGACAGTTTACATTAATTACTGCCTATTTATTTCTTTGTTGTTGTTGTTGTTTGTAATTTTAGTGGGGGGTTTTTTGTGTTGTATATATATTTTTTTGATTTGTTTTGTTGGGATTTCTTTTTTTCTTTTTAGTTTCTTCCTAAACCATTTCTAAGCTACTTTGGACTTCTAAGCTTTAATGGACTAGTAAGCCTTTCTGGGCTTGCCAAAGTTTCTTGTTTACCGGAGTATCTTCCTATCTTTCCATAGAGCTAGGACATTTATCTACTGGACTTAAGAAAAATAAAAGAAGTAGAACTAACTGAATTGCACTACTGTGTTACAGACTGGAAGTCTCTCTGCAAGTCAAACTGCAAGACTTATATTTGACTGAGAAGATGAGTCTTTTCACTTTTAGATCTTTTGGGGTTTTTAAGTAGAACTTAGGATTTCTAAATGACTTGATTTCTGGAAATGGAAATGCCATGCTTTTATTATGGGAAGCTTTGTTAGATGCATTTATTATTAGAATGGTTCAAGTCCTGCTGTAAAGATCATGTTTTTCCCAGGACTTTCACTGTGATTTTACTTCACTGCAGGCTATATGAAAAAAACAAACAAAAAAAAACCAACAAAAAAACCAACCACACAAAAAAATTAACAAGAGAAGAGGCTCTTGATTCCTTATGCAAGTGATGGATATGAAACTTGACTGAAGACTGAAAATATTCACCCTCTTAAAATGAGGAGGGGGGGATAGTAGCTTTTGTTTACAGACTGACAGACAATGGACACTTGGTTTTTGAAAGTTTGTACTGTGGTAAAGATAATAAATTGGAAACATTATTGTGCTTGGGAATGTTCCAGTTTTAGCTGGTGCTTGTTTCAGACATGTTTGAGGTCCTGTTAATTGAAAGCTGTTGTAGGCTACATTGCTTATGCTTACTGCTATGTGTAAGTTATTATATTTTTTGGATTAGCTATTAATGTCTTAATGTCCTCCTTTTGTAAAATTTCATACACTTTATTTTTGTATAGTTTGAAGATTTAGCTGTTCAGATATGTCTGAAGTAAATGGTATAATTTTATAATGCATACTGTTATACTAACTCATAATTTTAGATATGAAGATAGATATAAAGGTGAGACTTGACATACTTCAGATAAAAGCATTTTTTATGTTAAGCTTTTTATAGGGAGACAAGGAAGCCTTCCTAGGGCAATGGTAACTAGTTGTTCAAAAACGTCTTTTTTTCTTTTGCTTTTTTTTTTTTTTTTTTTTTTTTTAATGGTGGGAGACAACAAATGTACTGCTTGAGCAACAGTGCCTTTTATTCAGTTTGTCTGAAAATATTAATACCGAGCAGGAATTTCTTTTGAGGTACATTCCAGAGAAATACTTCTTGCTCTAGTGAACACAAGCAGTTTACCCAGTGATGACTAAATAGTTTCAGCTCTTCCGTTGGGATATTCTAGTTATCTCAGTAACAGGTGCCGCTGCCAGAGACCTGTGATCAGGGGCTCCCTTCTTGCCAATATGTACGTGCTGTACTGTATGAAAGAGCTAATTCACTGACTGCCTGATTTTTTTTTTTTTCCCCCCCAGAAAGGAGCCTTCAAACCCTGTAGCTAATTGAAATCAAGTGATATATGTCTTTTCTATCATTTTCTATTTAGGTTCCACTGTACATAACCGATGTGTTAGTTCTGTCCTCAAGAAGTGGTGGTGATGTTAACAGAAGCATTTACTGTGGCTAGTGAAAAGATTAAAAGAGGAAGGTTAGAAAATGTGATGGAGACCTTAAATGAGCAAGTAACTTAAAAGTCCTGATAAATTGATTAATTCCTTAAGAGAACAGAAGGAATTCAGAGTTTTACTGTCTAACAGAGAATGATTGTATGTCATCTATACAGAAAAGCATAGGAGGAATCAACTATTTGGTAAGTTTCAAGAAGAGAAAAATTGGTGGAATAGAAAATAATGAGAATGTGATGTTGTTCCATTATTCTCTGAATCAGATTGAACAGCTATAGCTGCAAAAATGTCATCATGAGGTAACAATGGTCTTTCTGAACAAAGATTGTATACTCTGTACATGGTAGACAAAAAATGCAAAAAGACTTGTGCCAGAGAACCCCCTCAGTGCTGAGCTTTCAGAGTTGTAGTTAAAAGCCCGATGAAGTACTTGAACATGTACAAAGGGTACAAAAAATGTAAAAGTAGGGAACTTCCTTTGCCTCCCAAACAGCATGGAGAAGGCTACTACCAGAAAAATGTTCAATGCTGATGTCTGCACTTGAGAAGGCTATAGCAATAATTGAGTTTAAAGAAAGATCTGGGGCTGGATAGTAGATTTTGCAGTGTGAGGTTTGAGGAACTCCGTCATTACCAAAGATGATGAAGTGGCATTTGATACTGGAGAGTAAATATTTACACATGGGGGGGAATCTGGCACTGATGAGTGGGAGGACAGCACTTCTTAATTTTGACATCGAAGTCAGGCAAGCTCAAATACTGAGAAGCCAAAACAGACAAATTCAGTTTTCTGTAGTAAGTTTAACTAAAAATTGAAGTAGAGGAGGTGTTGGACTCTTCATTGGCTGTGAGTTTAAGTGTTAATTATCTTTTAAAAATACACAATTTAACTGTCTTCTGGAAAAAATACGGTGTTGTACAAACAAATCAGATGAGATTATCATAGTGATAGATTTTGGCTTCAAAATGGTAAACCTTTGGAGCACAGACTGCTCTCAACCCTTAGTTTATCACCAGCTGTCCTGTAACTTTGTAGCTGCTACTTAAGCTTTTAGTTCTACAATATTTATTGAGTTAATATGATCAGAAGTGAAGAATATTGTATGTTGGAGCAGAAACTGTAATTTTAAGTTCATAGAGTTGGGTTTTTAAAAATTATTTTAATAGACCCCTTGCACATCTTGCCACCTAAATTTTTCCACAGTCTGAGTGACTTGCATTGCTCCTACTGTGGCCGTGGTAGTAATGCTTGTCTTTAAACTGTTAGTATCCCTCTGTTTAAGGTATAAGAGCACTGACTCTAAGGTAGATCCTCATTGGCAAACATCAAATCCACTGCTAGATGTCAACATCTGAGAAGTGAGGCGATGTGCTTTAAAAGGTCGTCTGTTTTTCCTGTCTGTTTAAGGGTGTCCCTTGAACTGGCTGGAGGTCAGTGAGTCCGGCCGGCATTCCAGCCATTAGTATTTCTGTAAGACATCTCAGTCATTCGAGACAATCACCTAGTGTCATCATCCTTAAGTGGCTGAGGAATTCCTAAGCTCTGAACTCAGAATGATTGTGATCAGAGTGTTGTGTGTTGGGGTTTTTTTCATTTTTTTTTTTTTTTTTTTAATAACTTCTATAGCCAGCATCTATTTTAAATTCTCCACTATTTTTCAGAAGATGAGGATCTTTGCTTTCTTAAATATTTTGTTAGAGTCCTTTGTCAGGACAGCAGTCTCTTTGTGGGAACTGCCTAAAAGGCTTCTCCCTGAAGAAGTTACCATTTAAGTCTTTTACCTGTAAATGTAAGAAGCGTCAAGTGTGTGGTTCTATATAAAGAAGAAAAAAAAACCCCAATTCTTCCAAAACTGAACAAACCCAAACCTTTCCACAATTTTTACTAAAGCTATGAGTCACTTCTTTCCTAATAGTGTAAAAATATGAGGAAAGGCATTTCTGGTTGCTGTGGGGAATGCTTACAGTGGACTTTGAGATTAAAACAGTTAGTTCGTTTTCCCTGCTCAGTGATGGAATTTAAAATTGCTCATTGGCAATTCCAGGCATATGCCAACTTTTCTTTCTCCACTTCACTGGTACCTAGGTAGCAGTTTACCCTACACTTTCTGATGGACAGTTTGCTGAAAGAGGGGAAGATTCTCCATAATAGTCAAGGTAATAATGTTAAAGTGACAATACAGTTCCTCATTTGGAATCCTTGAGGATGGTGAAGCCAAGGATACTTGACTTTGGTTTTCTTAGGGTATTTATGGATGCTAGCTTGAGTTAGGCATTAACGTATGACTGATTGAAAACCTAAAATTATATAAAAGGATAAAATTAATTAGAAATAGAAGCTTTCAAGATTTTGACCTTTTGCTTCCTGATGTATGGGAAAATAGCATTCACAGGAGAGGAGCTCTAATTAGCATTGCTTATACCACCAGCTTTTAGAGCTTCAGGATAGTTTCATTACATTTCCAATATACGTTGCTGGAGAGGGATTACTAGCTTAATTTTAAAATGTATGCAAAGAAGCATTTATTTTTCATTTACTTACAAGCAGGGGAGAAGAATGTAAACAAACTGAATGCTTAACTTCAAAAACAATTTCTTTTTTTAAGCCAAATAGAGGAATTACTGGTTCTTGGACCTCTTTGCTATTTGCTTATCTCCTTGTACAATACGTTAAGGAGGGTGAACACAATTTTCTAATCTGTTCCAGTTGCACTGACTAAAGTGATGCATTACTGACTCAGGTTTGAAACACTGCTTGCTCTGAATTGCTGTAGGCATTTTAATTCTGGATATGTTGCATCTTCATTGAATAATGGTTAAGCCTACTAAGGCTGTTTGATTCAAGTGCTGGTAAACTTTTTTACTAGTGACTTAAACACAGATGTTGGTATAACCAGTAACCAAAAAAGGCTTTGGCCAGTAGAGTTTGACTGCCTGACAGCGGGTAAATGTTTAGGTAGCCATTCTTTGAGGCTTCAGTAGCAGTTCAACAGTGTCATACGCATTTTCAACAGATAGGTTTCCCTTCCAGCACTGTTGAGATGGTGCTGGTCTGAAACTCCACTTAGTCCTCTCTTGCATAAACAGAATGCACTGATTCATATAAATTGTAACCATTAACCTTTAAACTGCTATTCCCACTTGCTGTTGCATCTAACATTACTTAAGCAAGACAGCAGTACTTACAGTTCACTTCAGTCTTTCAGAAATAAAATGGATTTGTGTTACCTTTTTCCTCTACAACTTTGAATCACAAGTTTGCCAAATCGTATGTGTGTTCTGTGTATTTAATGCTTCACTGAAATGAAAGTGGGAACGTTGGTCTCTGCTTAGATGTTAAAGAAAGCACATTTGAGCAGGGTGAAAAGAATTTCCTCTTGCTCATTGCAGAGGATAGGAAAGAGTTCAGAGGTATTTTATTTGCTCCTAAGTCAAAAGACTAAGGAGTGCTCATGACTTACATTGCTGGAGATAAAAGGTACGTTAAATCTCAAAGCTTTCAGATCAGTAACTTCATTCAAGGAAAAAAAAATCATTTAGATGTATTCTGCAGGGCATTACCTTCATATTTCTATTCCATTTTTGACCCAGCATTAAATTTGGTAGTTGTAGCACTAATTTATACAATTGTCAAATGTCAGAGCAGTTTCAGATAATAATTTTAGTAGTGTCTTAAAGTCAATTTTGGTTTAATATGTGCTAGAAATATCTGAATTAAGACTCTCTTTACATTCCTTTCAGTTCAAGTCAGTTCTTTATGATCCCTCTACTGTTAAAAAATAAACAGGTACTGATCGTTGATTCATGTTCATGTTTAGAAGACAGTATCTTTTTCAGCTGAGAATTACTAATAGATAAGTGGTAGATAGTTGCTTTTTAGAGACTAGATCATGGTTTGGATACTGTAAAAACACTGCTGTACTTCAGTTTACTAAGCACAGAATTGTCTATGAGTGGTAAAGTTATCCTTAGATTCTTCTTTGATTTGGTGTTTTGTGGTGGATTTTTTTTGTTTGTTTGGGTTTCTTTTGGGTTTTTTGGGTTGGTGGTTTTGTTTTTTCGTTTTTGGTTTTGGGGGGGGGGCGTGTGTTGTATCTTGATGCTGCACAACTATTTTCAGACTTGAATTCATTTAAAATTGAGGTCAGTATGTCCAGCCCTACAAAAGTCAGTCTTCAATTGTCAGCCATCGGTCCATTCTAACTGAAATGAATTAAAATCCTGAATATTTGTACTAGCTTGTTAGGTGGTAGAATGGGTTCCTGGAAGTCTTCAGGTGGAAGGCAGAGAACTCCTGAAGTAAACCAGGTGACCTTTATCAGCTTTCAAAATCCATACCCCAATAAGATTGAATCTCCTCAGCGGAAAGTAGATGTACTTACTGCTTGGAACTTTGTAGTTAATTATATTTGGCTGTCTTAATTCTATTAACTTGCATGTGTGCTATGCTTGCTTGCTTTTCAATAGCTGACAAAAGCTATAGGAGATCTTGAGAGTTTGTTTTAAAAAAATGCTGTTTTCTAAAAAAAAAAAAGAAAAAACAAAAAAAAACCCAAGGGAAAAAAAAAAAACAAAACAAAACAAACAAAAAAATTCCACACCAAAAAAAACCAAACAAAAAACCCAGGGTAAATCTGTCAGGCTGTGAACCGACTAGAACCAACAAAGATCCCAGCTTTTTGTCTAAAGGAATTGTTTTAAGTAGTTCTTAATGAGATGAGTTGGGTAGCATGTGTATTTCCACAATGCTTTCCTCCAGGCAGCAAAAATAATTAAAATACATACATTTCAGCAAGGCTATTTGGGAGATGTCTTGCCCTGTTTTTAATTTAAATAAAATTGAGTTGTAGTGAGTATTCAGCATATTAATGTCCGACTTAAAAGATTAACAGAATTTGAATGACTTGCATTGTTTTGTTTAATTACAGCTTTATAAAAATGTAGATATTTGCATAAAGCCTGTCATTGGATCTAGGTATGCTTCAATGACATATCAAGAAGAGGACCAAGACAAGTAAATATGTGCACAGTTTAAATCTTAATTAAGATGCTTTACTGTTCTGGGAAGAGATATTCTCCATGCAGATTCTGCTCTTCCTGTGTTTACTCTTAGCTTCTGTTTGTTTTCATTAGTTAAACTAAAATAAGAAACAAAGCCCTCAGACTGACTAGTTTCTGTCTCTCTAATATATACACACTGTACTTGCTATTAAGTTCATCTACTGCATGTTGTTAATGCTGTACACAAATGCAGTTGGAGTATTTCTTTGGTATTGTACAGCATGATGCATTTCATTCCCCTTTCGAGTTTACCTCCCATTAGCTATATATTGCTTTACAACTGGAAAAAAATGAGGTTTTGGGAATCGAGTCTGTTTGCATATAATTTTTTTTTCCTGTGAGTCTTATGAGAAATGTCCTTGGAGAGTCTCAGACAGTATTTTCCTGTGTTTGTTCATGTTACTTTATTTTATAAGTGGATATTGATTTCTGATGTGTTGTTACACTTAATGTTGAATAAATCTGACTTCCATTTTCAAAAGTGAAACTGTGTTAGTGAAAATGTTATGTAATGTTAATTCATCTTAGACTGTCCCCAGAATATATAAACTTCATTTTTTTTTTAAAAAAATTTAAAATCTTAAGATAAATTTTCTTTGTTCTGCTTAGGATTCTGGCTGATATTTCTTTGCTTCATGCTATTATTAAAGCTTGACAGCAATATTACTGGGAAGTGAAAGGTGGAGACAGTTCTGTTTGACAACTAGGGTGCTACAGTTAGGCTTGGAAATCATGAGTCTTAGGCTTTCAAGCAAAAGCACTTACTGAGTTTAAGTTGCTTCATATTTTGACGATTTGGGATTTTTAGTTTATTTTTGTTGAATAAGGTGAAAAGCCTTTCCAAATGACTGTTGAAATAATGCATAGTCTTGTGATTTTGAGTGTGAGGATTAGTTTGAGAACCCGTGGCTCTCTACCAAAAAAAAAATGTCCTTGCTCTTGTTTAATATTATTTTTAACTGGTAGCAACTGTCAGAAGGAAGAGGCACTAGCTATACATCACAAGTGAGTGGCAGTACAGGCATTTACTGTGGGATCAATGTGAATCACGTTTAGAAAACTTACAATGCAAAGTAGTTATTTTTTCCTCGATAAAAATAGGATATTGGTAATTGAATCTGTGTATAAATTATTTTCAGTTGTGGTTGTCTAATACAGCCCTCTTCAGAAGCAATAACTTGGTGTGTGTGAGTTGGTCACTGGTTCACTTCAGTTTGTCCTTAGTGTTCTTGATTTAAGTGTTGACTGTTTATCAATGGAAAAAGCATACAGACTGCATCTTCAGAGCACTAAATACCTTTCTGTTGGGGACCTACTATTAATTTCTCCTGCAAATTTTGATTGAGCTGTTGTAGTGTAGCTTATAAGAAATATCTTATTTTACTGCAAGATTTGGTGCCCAAGCAAGTGGAACACAGCATTCTAATCCCATGGGATATTAATGTGCTTTGGTCAGTTGACGACTTCAGCAAGCTGAAGTTCACTCAGTCAATGAAGTTCATTCAGTCACTGAAGTCAGACTTTTTTTTTTTCTTAGATGAACTGCTTTTAAGCACTATTGAATTAAAGTCTATTTCCTTACCCTGCCAAATTGAGGCTTTTAAACTGACAGTTTTAACAGTTCCACTGGGTGATGGCATTGCTTGTGAAATTCTGTAGCGTGCTACTGGCCCTTGGTGCAATGGAAAGTGTGGAACAGGGTTGAAATGGAACAGGTGATCTCTTGTAAGGTTCATTGGGCATTGAACTGTTCCTATGGATAGAGTGCTCCTGGTTAAGCCAGTTCTGGATCTGTTTCATAAAGGTCCCGTATTGCCTGTTCTTTTTGAGGGCCTTGTAAGCATATGCTAAGTATCCGCTACCGTAACTATACAGTGGAAAATATTTCTTTATTCAGGGAATTTATTGGTATTTGAAGCAAAGTTCAGCTGAATTTCCTATCGTCTTAATGCTGCAGTACTTGTCTGCTTCAATACTGTTTTTCTCCTTCTGTACTTAAATATATCACTTTTTCCTCAGTGTTTCCAAGAGAAAATTAAATGGCAAACTTGTGAATCTAAAATACATAGTTAAGTTCTGAAGGGCAGGGTTTGTATTCTAAGAGGTCTTATCTTTCAGCTAAGGGCTGATAATATTCTAGAAGTAATTTCTGGATCTCATCCTGGATTTCTGTTAGTTCTGTGTACTACTTACATCTTGTAAAAGCATAGAAAAATCATAGAATGTTTTGGTTAGAAAGGACCTTTAAGATCATCGAGTCCAACCATGCCTAACCACCACTAAACCGTGTCCCTAAGCACCTCATCTACCCGTCTTTTAAATACCTCCAGGGATGGTGACTCAGCCACCTGGGTAGCCTGTTCCAGTGCCCAATAACTCTTTCAGTGAAGAAAGGTTACCTAATATCTGATAGAAACCTACCCAGTGCAACTTGAGGCCATTTCCTCTTGTCTTACTGCCTGTTACTTGGGAGAAGAGACCCACACCCACCTCTCCACAACCTTCTTTCAGGTAGCTGTAGAGAGCGTTAAGGTCTTCCCTTGGCCTCCTTTTCTCCAGGCTGAACAACCCCAAGTCCCTTAGCCACTCCTCATAAAGCTATTCATTCTCCAGTTTTTCTCGTTGATTTTATACAGAAGAATGGTGATTTTGCCCCTGTACTCTGCTCTGGTGAGACCTCACCTGGAGTGCTGCGTCCAGCTCTGGAGCCCTCAGCACAAGAAGGACATGGAGCTGTTGGAGCGGGTCCAGAGGAGGCTACAAGAATGATCCGAGGGCTGGAGCAGCTCTGCTGTGAGGACAGGCTGAGAGAGTTGGGCTTGTGCAGCCTGGAGAAGAGAAGGCGGCGGGGAGACCTGATTGCAGCCTGCCAGTACTTAAAGGGGGCCTATAGGAAAGAGGGGGAGAATCTTTTCAGTCGTGACAATGGAGATAAGACAAGGGGTAATGGTTTTAAGCTGAAGCAGGGTAGGTTTAGATTAGATGTAAGGAAGAAATTCTTCACAATGAGGGTGGTGAAGCACTGGAACGGGTTGCCCAGAGAGGTGGTGGAGGCCCCATCCCTGGAAACATTCAAGCCCAGGTTGGACGGGGCTCTGCGCAACCTGATCTGGGTAATGGTGTCCCTGCTCACTGCAGGGGGGTGGACTAGATGGGCTCTGGGGGTCCCTTTCAACCCAAAACATTCTATGATTCTATGAAGCTTAGCTATAGGAAAATATTCCAGAAATTGTAAGACAGAATTGTAGCCTGTGGTGAAGGAATGTGAACACGTGTGGGTGAAGAAAGAGGCTGGGGAGAGGGGCACAGGAGAAAGAGTATACTGTTACTTGTTTGTACTCTGAAATATAGGAGTCTGGAAGAATGATTGGAAAGATGAGATATATATGAGGGGATTTAGAACACAGGCCATGTAATTACTGAAGCACTCTTCCTACCCCACCCCCCCTTCACTCCTGATCTCATGACATATACCCTGATTTTAAGATGTAGAGATAAAATCCTCAAGAGGATTGTGAATGAAAATACTGCTTTGTGGGGGAAAAAAAAATCCATTTTGCTTTCTGCTCAACCTATAGAATGTGTTAATCTTTTTATAATGATTTTAGATAAAATAGTTTGAGAAAGATAGAATGTTATTTCTTGTATTTTATTTATCTCCAATAGTATATCTGATGTTATCTGCCAGGAATTCTCCAAGATAGATGACTACCCTAAATCTCTACAAGAAAAAAAAAAACAAAAAAAAAAACAAAAAAACACCAACAAAACACCAACAAACTTGTGGTGTTTAAAGTGTTTTCTCTTTTTAGTATGCTGTTGCCTAGTTTAGAGTGTGTAACAGCCTGGATAATTGTAGTTCACATTGCCAGAGAATTTGATTAATTTGTCAAGGGTAGAAGAAGCAGCAGAGATACATTAACTTTATGAACTTTCATCCAAACTCAGTGTGTTTCTTGTATCACCAGTACCTAACAAGCTTTTGAATGTGCACTTTTTCTAATGAGGTTCATGACGCTTTAAAAAAGTCCTTGGATTTGTACATCTAGGCACTGCTGAATTGTTCAGCCAAAGGTGTGCTTTAACTGTGTAATTTCTGCTTTGATGTATGTCTTCAGATTTGTAAACATCAAAACCTCCAAAATTAATATGTAGAAGTACAAAAACCCTCAAGCTCAAAAACCTTGTTTGAGAAACTTCAAATAAGAAAGAATACACCCTTTTAAAAAAAGTTTTCTAGTGTATCAGTCATCTTGATTTCTTTTGGTAAGCTGATCAACCCATCATTCCCAGTGTCTACATCAACATAATATTAGTTTGTAGTAAATCTGACTTTTTTTTGTATTGTGTAGTGCAAATAAAAGTTTCTGCAGTGCAATTTAGGTCTTTAAGTGTAACTCTGAACTTCGGTTGTCTAAATTAGGCCTGGGCTACCTCCTGCAGCTTTTTTGTTGTTAATGTATCTCCTCATGTTACAGGCAAGCCTACATTTTCTTTAGCAAGTTCAAAGTTTTTTATTAGAATTTTTGTTTTGTCAGGCCTGCAATACTTCATTCCTAGCAGCTCTGGCCAGAGCTACTGGGAATTTCTGGGGATCACGTGTCTAAGGCAACTGCTGTAGCTTCTCAGTACCATTGCTACTGTTAGCCATAGACAAGTATACTAGTTGAGGCTCTGTGGGGAGTGAAGAAAATTCTCATTCACCAAAATACTGAAGCTTTGTCTGCCTAAATCATGCCAATATAAATATAAATTAAGAAAAAGCCTTGAAGGAGCTCTAATTACTGTAGTCTTGAATCAGGTTATTTTCTTGGGAAAAAAAAAATAGTATTACTTTAGAATCCTAGACTAATTTAGGTTGGAAAAGACTTTTAAGATCATCCTAAAGTAATAGGAATAAAAGAAAATGCAAAGGGCTACAAAAGAAAGTGTTCATGACACAGCAGCCAAGAGCTAAGAAACTAAAAGGAGTAAAATGCTTGCATAGCTGATGGGAACAGTGAAGGCACCCCAAGGCTCCACATCAGATTTATTGGTATCAACTTCATTATAGCTGGAAAAGATGGAATGTGTATAAACAAGTGTAGAAGAGTGATTAAGTAATCAGTTTTGGTAAATATATGTTAGAAATGTCAACTGCTTTATCCCTAGAATGCTCTAGATGTAATTTAGAACTCGGGAAAGGGACTTGGCAGCCCAATGTAGAATTTGGTGTAGAGCTGCTAATCAACTTGAACATGCACAATGTCAGGGTTGGAATTGGGTGTGTAGAAAATACAGTGATAAAGACATTTAAAGTATGGCCAATTGTACAGGGTAATCATTAGCTGCCGTGATGCTGATTTCTCTTATAAGCACTAACTGCTATTTTTGAATCAATCATATTGAGAGATGTAGTGTACTCTTCAGCATTAGAACAAGATAAAGAGAGAACTGGCCCGGGCTCCTCCACGTGTCTGAAGAGACTCCTGCTGTTCAGAGCCCTCATTAATAACATTGAATGGTGGTAATTTGAGCATTATTTGGAGATCCTGTAATTTAAAAATAAGCCTCCTGCAGGAGTCCTCTGAAGGGGAGCAGCACAAAAGCAAAAACTCCTGCTGGTATTTTCTCTAAATACAGCAAAAGACCATATACTTTCCTGGACCTTGCTCCTGGGTGTGTAGCAGAGGATACAGTTCTGCTGCTTATGCTCCTGTTTTATCTAGAGCTATGGAAATTGTGAGATCCCCAGTAACACACATTCATTCCTGTCTTCAGATTCTCTTAGATATACCCTTTGCCAAACCTTGGAAGAATATTTACCCTGTGCTGCTTACCTGCCGCACACATCTGTAGGTAAAAGGTGATGTATTTTGGTTCAGATGAGCATCTTGTCTTTTTGGCTTCTGCCAGATCTTTAGTGCTCCTGTGCAACCAAACTGTTCTGGGATTTGTATGGAAATAATTTAGCCTTCCTTGGCACTAATTTGCTGCAACTATTTTGGATTTGTATCTACTGTAGTTAAGAATTCTCAAGTGTACTATTTTCCAGGGGAGATCAGACAAACCTATTATCAAAGAGCAGTGATTGATTTTGTTGCATTACAACCAAATACTAATTTTCTTCTTTTGTTCCGGAGGGAGAAGGGGGCGTATGTTTTCCAGCCCTTTAAAGATGCTCTTCATCTCCAAGCACTGTGTAAGCTGGCATATGTTAAATTCTGAACATCCATGGAGAAAGCAGCACTGTAATTCACACATTTTGATTTGACAGCTAGGTCACAAATATGCTAACGTTCAACTTGTTGGTTATTATTGCTGCTCCTTTTCACAAGGGAAGATTAGTATGCACGTTAGAGAATGACTTCTCTACAAAGAGTTATATAAATGAGGCAGGCGGCTCAATTTCTTAGCTGTTTGTGAAAAAGCCTTTTATTTCCTACTGTATTCCTTATTTGGAAGAAGTCAAACGTTCATTTAAACAGAAAAACTTGGAAATTAAACAAATAGTTCCCTCACTTTAAATGCAGCCTGAACTCTGTTGAAACCCTAGCTGTTTCCTTTTTTTTTTTTTTTTTTCCTTTTCTTGAGGGTCTTGCACTGGTGAATCATTTTTTTTAGTGCCGTGTTCATGATATATCACATTCATAAATTTGGCTACTGAAGACTTTTGGGAAATCTGTGTGTCCCACCAGTGGATGCTTTTCCATGTAAGAAGAGGGGATTATAGCCACAAAGGACACCTGCTCTGATCAGTACTTTAATGTAAGTTGTAGTTGGAGCAATGAAGAATTTGGGGGAGAGAGAATAATAGAAGAGGCACGCAAAGATCTCATCGATGTTACTTTTCAGGAAAATACTGTTGAATTGTGAATCTATAATTGGAAGCCACCTTGAATTTTTGTAGCCTACTGTTATGGACACCAGAAAGATTTGCCAACATCTGTGGTTTTTAAGTTGGTTTAAAATAGTATCCTATAAAATTGAAACACTTAAATAGTGCTCCGTCAACTTGCCAATTTGAAATTACAGGTTGTGCATGTTACCTTGGGCGTTTCTTCCAAATTAAGTCTTCCAATAAAATTATTACTAATGTTTCAATTACACTTCTGACCCCATCACTAGCAGTATGATATAGTCATCTGAAACTAGCAAATTCCTGCTAAGTTGTGCTGGAAGTGCAACCAAAACCTCAAGTACTGAATTTTTATTTACACTTTCCCTCCACAGCATTGTAGAATTAGATTGTCAAAATACATAGAAAATGGCTGCTGATTATGAGACTGCACTTTGTCTTTATAGTGTAAGAATATAACTTACTATTACATATACTCTGCACTATTGCAAATCATTTGATTGTCCTTAGTGAAAATGCAGTAGTGTGGTGTTCTTTATTTTTGTTTTTCAGTGGTAAAACATAGCAATAATGTCTTGCTCACAGCTGTCAAGAAGTTTGCTTCACGAACCTTTCTCTACACAGCCATCTTCACCTTGTGGTGCTGGCTGCTCTGGAAATACTCTGCAAAACTACAGGTCTTTCAAAGCTGCTTTTAATGAACCGGTAGGAGTTTGTTCTCTTCCATTTCAGCTGCCAGATAAAGCGGCCCCAGCTGAGCTTTCCCAGTGCACTCCCAAGTAAGTGTTTGATTGCTCTGCCTAGCCTGCTACTGATTGTGCTTTGTACGTTTTGAAGGTGTTACCTGGTAGGACCCAACCCAGAGCAGCTCGGCCAGGTTCAATCTAACCAGAATAGCTACTACCTAGCATGGCAGTCTTCACAGTAGTAAGACAGGAAGTGGAAAAAAACCCTTCCTTAAAAGAAAATTGACACTGTCTTCTTCAAACTCAACTTCAGCTGCGTGTACATGTTTTTATATATACATACAGACATATGTATAAAATAAATATACAGCTAAGAATCTGTATAAATTCCCAATAATACCTTAGATCAATGAATCTTTCAAGTGAAAAATTCTGTTTTGTCTGTTGTCACTTTGACACGAAAGATTTCTGCTGTTTTCTAGCCCTTCAAAGGCAAGAATTGACAAAGGTGGAGTACCTTTGGATCTTTGCTTTAATGAATACAAATAGATAACGTAATACATTTAGTTAAGCTTCAGACAGGAAGTTGGAATCTAGTTGTTATTGTCACTTATTTGCTTTGTGACTTTTAATTAGACAGTTCAATTGTTCCGTAAAATAAAGGCAATAGCGACTGGCTTCTTGCAAGGGGTTGAAAGAATGTTAATCTTCTGTTAATTGAACATACTGTTCTGAATTCTAAATATTATTAGTCATTCAGCAGATTAAGGGATAAAACTCTTCTCAGAGCTATGCATTTTCTTTTGCAAAGGGAAGTCTTGATTTTCAAAGCTACATGAAACTGCTCTGTCTTTCAGGATAGTCTAACCTGTTCATGGGGGGGGTGGG
>KL261428.1:5997-16591 GCA_000699545.1 Podiceps cristatus | reverse complement strand
TAAATAACATCCACAGCCCTTCCCTCATCCATCAATCAGGTCACCTTGTCATAGAGGGAGATCAGGTTCATCATAGCAGGACCTGCCCGTCATGAATCCATATTGACTGGGCCTGATCATCTGGTTGTCCTGTAAATTGTGTGTAATGGCACCTGAGATGATTTGTTCCCTGGTCTTCCCCGCACTGAGGTCAGACTGACAGGTCTGTAGTTCCCCGGATCCTCCTTCCAGCTCTTCTTGTAGGTGGGTGTCGCCAACCTCCAGTCCATTGGGACCTCCCCAGTTAGCCAGGACTGCTGGTAAATTATGAAAAGTGGCTTGGTGATCACATCTGCCAGTTCTTTCAGCACTCTCAGTGTAACCCATCTGGCCCCATAGACTTGTGTATGTCTAGGTGGTGCAGCAGGTCACTAACCATTTCCTTTTGGATTATGGCGGTCTCATTCTGTTCCCCATCCCTGTCTTCCAGCTCAAGGGACTGGGCACCCATCAAACAACTAGTCCTGCAATTAAAGACTGAGGCAAAGAAGGCATTAAGTACCTCAGCCTTTTCCTCATCCTTTGTCACAGCGTTTCCCCCTGCATCCAACAAAGGAGGAAGATTCTCCCTAGTCCTCCTTTTGTTGTTAGTGTATTTATAGAAGCATTTTTAATTGTCTTTTATGGCAATAGCCAGACTGAGTTCTAGTTGAGCTTTTGCTCTTCTAATTTTCTCCCTGTATAGGTTCACTGTGTCTTTGTAGTCCTTCTGAGTGGCCTGTCCCCTTTTCCAAAGACCATAAACTCTCCTTTTGTTCCTGAGTTCCATCCAAACTCTCCATTCAGCCAGCCTGGTCTTCTACCTCGCCATTCCATCTTTTGGGACATGGGGACATCCTGTTCCTACACCTTTAAGATTTCCTTCTTGAGGAGTGCCCAGCCTTCCTGGACTCCTTTGCCCTTCAGGACTGCCTCCCAAGGGACTCTGCCAATCAGTCTCCCGAACAGGCCAAGGTGGCAGTTCTGCTAACCCCCCTCCTGTCTTCTCTGAGAATTGAAAACTATTATTTCATGATCACTATGCCCCAGGCGGCCTCCAACCATTACATCTCCTACAAGTCCTTCTCTCTTAACAAGCAGCAGGTCCAGGAGGGCACCCTCTCTAGTTGGCTCCTTCACTAGCTGTGCCAGGAAATTGTCTTCCAGACACTCCAAGAACCTCTGGGATTGTTCCCTCTCAGCTGTGTTGTATTCCCAGCATGCATCTGGGAAGTTGAAGTCCCCCACAAGAACGAGAGGTAGTGATCTAATTAGTTGATTGCAACTTCCTGTTAAATTACAGATTATTTAAGAAACTGTTTTCATCGAAAAGTTCTGTTAAACACAGAGCAAAAATAATTTATTCCTTAAAAAACGAAAAAAGCAGATTTTTTTTTTTTTTTAATATCCATTTGACTTATATAGAATGTACAGTTTTAATTGACCACTGTAAAGCTTTGGGCTTTGATCTAGTCCTACATTTGAAATTCCAGCATTCACAAAGCTCTGTTCACAGAGCATGGGACTAGGTGCATGGCAGACAGAATTTCTCATCTATGGTCACTGCTCACTAACCTAAAAATAACATGCAGATACTGACACCATAGTTTCAGTCTTGGTCAGCCATGCTTTAAAAGACTGTATTAGTTTGTCAAGAATTAAATCTCACTCTGAGAAATACATGTACATTAGAAATCTGTAACCAGTTTAACTTTCGAACAGTGTGCAAGTAGCAAATGAAGGAAACTACAGAATGAAAGAAAAATCACCTCCACTTTACTGTATCAACAATGTTCTCATTGAGCATTGCTCAAGTAATAAATCTTCTTATTTACCAAACTTCCATGTAATAGAAATAGATGTCCAGCTGATAAGAGTTTGGGTTTTATAGCTTCATTTATGGCCCTGTCATTATCCACAGAACTCAGAATGTAATAAATGACTCCAAGAAGTACATCAGCTAAATTATAGTTTAATGCAATAGCGCTGGGTATAGTGGAGGAGTGATTACACTGTGCCTGAACACTCCTGCTGGCTAGTCATTAGAGGAAGGGACATCAGATTATTTTCTGAGCATCTAGTTCTGAAGTCCTTGCTGAAGCAAACCACTTTTTTTTTTTTTTTGGGGGGGGGGGGGTGGATTTTATTGTGTTAGTACAGGGGCTATAGCTTGAAAAGAAACAGTCCAACAGTCCATTAGAGGGAAATACAAGGTAATAAACTGGCTTAATTTCTTCCTTGGACATGGACACATTAAAAGCCAAAGCAAGACGTATTTCACTTTAGGGGTGGAATAAAAAAAAGTTGTACGTATCTTTCAGAAAATTGCAGCTGCAGTTACTTACTCTCTTTTTCATCCCATCCCTCTAGTCCTTGTAATAAAAGCTATATTTCACCTCTGTTTTAAACAATAGCATTGCATATTAGTAATTCCTGTTTGGTAATAACTTTGTTTTGTCTAGCAGCCAACTTTACGATGCAGTGTTGTGGAGAGTGTGTGTGTATATCACAAAAAGTCCCTGTCCCAGGAATTTGTCATCTGAGAGATAAGAGTTGCACAAATCAAGAAAAATACGAAGGAGTGTGGAGGGGTTTCTCTTTTTTAAAAATAAAGTTGGAGGGGTTGTTGCTAGATGGCAACCTGGTGCACATGTTCCAGGGAGAAGAGTTTTGGAAATGGTCTTGAAAACGCTTACAAATTTTGTTTTGTAATTTTTCCCACACATGGCTGATGGCATCTGGGAGTTCATCAGAGAAACCAGCTGATGTTATCTTCATGGGTACACTGGAAAAGAAACATAGCAGCAGTACAAATAGTGAAGGCTTATTCAGAGTAAGGAGCTAATGTGGTAAGTGTGGCAGTGAGGTGCAGTCAGAAGAGGAGCTCAGAATGATTTTTGGCATCAGCAGTAATTTGGTAATTGAGTTATCTGGTGCAAATCTTCATGGCTGTAGCTAAAATGATGCCTGCGCCATGCATAGGGACAATTTGTAGAGACTAGTGGTGAATACAGATTTTTGTGCATTACATAGAGACTTTTTAGTTATAGAGTTACAGTATTAACTGATGAAATGAGTTGTCAGCCATCACGGATTTAAAACCATTTTTCTCAACCTGACTCTCATCTCAGCAGAAGGTTTGAGACCTGTCTATTGCATGGGCTTTAGATTACCATGCCCCAAACTAGCATATGCTTGAGCTTCAAATACTGGGTTTTCAGGCTGAATTGTTACCTGTGAAGGTTTTTTTTCTAATCAGCCATTATATTAAGGCCATTACTACCTTTTAAAGTACAGGGAAGTCGACTAGTTACATTAGTTGTTACTAATTTTTCTCCAAGTCATAGTCACAGATTTTCTTGGGCAAATACACCTAAGATTTTGCTTTGAAAAGAGATGAAGATCATCAGTATGGTTTCTTCTGCTGGTTGGTCTGCAGGGTTGGTGACCAGCAGCTGTGGGGATGGGAACTGCTCAAGCTGCTCCAACTGGTGTCAGATATCCTTAGTATGATAATGTGCGAGACTGTCTTTGAGGTTTTGGCCAGATGGTGTCGGTTATGGAACCGAGAACCGAACTCAGGAAATGCAGAACTTAAGGCTTGATTACACTGTGTTAACTGTTTATCCATACACATCGTATTAACGGCTCTAATTAATGACAACAGGCTATTTTAAAATAGAAATGTTTAAGATGTGACTGCACTGCATTTTCTGTGCTTCAGAGTGGTCTTTGCCTTAAGTTACGGATTCTTTGCTTGAATGTCTTTGAACTTAAAATTGCAGAAATTTAATTGAATTTGCCTCGTGTTTCAAAAGCAGATTAGTCTCTGAATTTTTAGTTCAGATTTTCTCTCTCTCCCTAAACCACAGTATATGAGAATATACTTACATGTTATATTGAAAGCTTCTGTATTCCTCCTCTGCTTTTTGAAGGAAATGTTGAACAGTTGTAACTCAGGGTAACCTGATCTCTCAGTAACTGGTATAGACTTTGTCTTTCAGAATTATTTTTTGATTCATTTAGGTTTTATTTTACATACTTTGTATGTTTGTCTGGTAAAATGCCTTTAGGCAGGACAACTTTTACAGGCAGAGGTAATATCTCCTGTTAACCATGAGTATTGTTTCTCCTGTTAACCATGAGTATTGTTAGACAAACTAGCCTAGCTTTTTGGAGACACCAGCCCTTCTTCAGGTATGAAAAATGAAAGCTGCTTGTGCTCCTGAGCCAGATAGCGTCCGAGATGGTTGCTCAATATGTAGGTAAACTAAAGCATACTGGGAAGAAAAGAGTTGATGCTTTTGAAAAGAGAGGAAGAGCTAGTGGGGGTGGGAGGAAAGGTGATAGGGACCCAGATTTTTATGGCAGGGGGAGGTTAGTAGGGGATGGGGATTTAGAGTTGCTGTGACATAAAGATCTTTCTTGAGGCCACAATTTGTAATGTCCAACTATGTGCAAACCTGTAGTCAACTCCAGACAGTCATTTTGCACTCTGAAAGCTTAATTGCTTCTGGTTTTAGGCTTAAAAGACATCTTTGACCCAAAGCCTAATACTTCTCTCTACTATAGTTGATCTAAGAAGATGGATTACCTTTGCTTATAGACTTGGTCCTGCCTGAGTTCTTAGGCCTTTACAACTACAACAAACCAAGACTACAGTTATTTTTAAAAGTCATTTGTTATTTGTTTATACTCTGACAGACACCTATTTTATTCTGGTAGTTGTCTGAGAGCATGTGTGGGAGGTTGTCTTGGCTGTTTCCCCCTTCACTCTTTCTTGACCACCATTTTACATTTAACACAATCTACTATTTGGGTTCTCCAGCAGGTTAGGCTTGTTTTTCAGTTAGGTAAGTAGACATAATTGTTATCATCCCAAAGGTAAGTCCGTTGTATTGTTACTGGGCCCAATGCAAAGCATGAACTTAAACTGGCAAGTTGAGCTTATTTAAAGTGCCAACCCAATTTAACTTTTCTTGCATTCTCGCTAAATGCAGCACTTGTATGTTGTTTCCAAGCCAATTATTCACATATGTTTATAAAGCAATCAGATCTGGTCTGTTAGGTCAGGATAATATGAACATAAATGCACATTCTTACAAATAAGCTACCCTAAAATATAAAGTAGAAAAACAAATGTACTGTGAAATGCTATGTAAAACCCAGGCATGGCATAATTAGCAAAGGACAGTAGAAATGCTGTTTGTTAGGACTTGAATAGTAACAGTCAATTAATTTCTCGCAACGGGAAGCAGCAAAGCATTTAACAAAGAAACGTCATCTGTCTCTATAACATAAAGACTACACAAAGAATCACAAAACTGAGACAATTAATAGGTCATAAGTCATGAATTAAAAAAACAGAAGGAACTGACTTCATTTTTCTTTGCAAAGAAATCTCTTTCTGTACATTTTAATAATTGATAGATTTTATTTTTTTTAAAATACTATATGAATGATAATATTTTATATAAAAGAAGCACATACACAAAGCACAGTTAGTTATGTATGTTGTGGTAAATAACATGTACAATGTAATTGTAGGCTTGATAACCTAGGCATAGCCATCATTATTCAAAGTAACTGTAAAAAACTCAGATTATCAGTTCAAAGTTAGCTAGTAAGGATATGATTAATGTTTTTCCCTTCCTTTTCCTCAGTACCAGAATAATGGAAGTGACCTAAGCTGGATAAACAGAGAGGCAGAGAAGCATTGTGTTAGATGCAGAAAACAAGCAGCTATAAGCAAATCAAGACCTCTAGCTCTTGTAATAGTCAACTCCTATGATAAAACATTTAGCACTTCTACTTAAATACCTTGAATTGCCCCCAGAAAGTTTCAGTGACCATATAAACTCACTAGGCTCCAATTTAGGTACCTTCATTGAATTCCTTTATATAGGATCATGTGGATGCCTGTGACAAGCTTATTTTCAGTATATAGACAGTAGAACCTTTCTCCTATAGCAAGCTTGGTCTTGCATCACTAAAGTTAATTACTTTTCATAGGACCAGAATCAAACCCCATGAGAGGATACAAGGATATTTTAAGGGTAACACAATTAAGGGAAGAAATAACATTATCTGAAAATGTTCTGTTATCTGGAATATCTGGTTTACTTTGCAGCTTTTCCAAACATCACATGTCAGGGCTGTTGGGAAAGTTACGACTTTCCATTTAGTTCCCCAGAGCAAGTGGGGATGTGCTTAGCAATTTTTTGAATTGTCATTATTTTGAGAAAGGCTGATGTCAAATAGAGATTCAGTAGATTTTTCATAGATACGCTAGGTTGGCTAGTGATAGCATGGGTTTTGATGGTGCTACATTTTACTATTGTTTACTAGTGTTTTGAAAGTCCTATTATAAAGTATACATAACTTGGTATTACTCCTCTGGTTATTTGGAAAAAGCCCACCCAAATCCTTCCCTCTTTTCTTTCATCACCCAAAAAACAGCAGCAACAAACAAAACCAAAAAACCCCCCCACAAAAAAACACCAAAAAAACACACAAAAAAACCCCAAAAAACAAAAAACAAAAAAACAAAGGAAAATACTGGGCCTCATTTAAAATAGAGAGATGAAGGCTAATGTAAATCGATTCCAGAAAGAGTGGATAAGGAGGGAAGAGAAGGGAGAACAACTTGACTCTGCATTGCCTCTTTTACCCACAGAGGAATGTTGCCAACAAGAATAGGGATTTGCTGGAAAGTGAGTAACATGATCCTTCTCAGAGCACAAAAAGAAAGTAAAATAAATATGTCTGAGTTGCTGTTTTCTTCAGTGTTTTTTGTATCTGCTTCTGGACCAATGCAGCAACACAATATTCATTAGTCACAGCAATGTAGTCCAACAGACATACACGTAGTGTAACATGCTTGATCTAGTGGTGCTGCAGTCAGATATACGCATACAAACCTTGTCCAGCAGTTAATGTTTAACTTCATTGGTTTGCCTTTGGTTTCATGTTTACAAGTCTTTTTTTCTTCTGCAATATTTTAAGTCCACTGTAGAAGTACTTTCAGTGTAATACTGGGGACCAGTGGCAACATCTTGGAAATTGTGAATGCCCCAAAGCACTTGCTAATAAGAGGTTGAAAATATACTGGTATCTTGAAGAATTACCAAGTCAGATGCAAATGAAATTTAGTGTATGCACAATGTGACATTTCATAGTAAGTCCCAAGCTGGAATTTAAAAAAGTAATCTGCATTCTATTGGGCATGCATAAAGTGATTTTTTATTTTAAATTCCCCTACTTCATTTTCAGCAGAGCTCTAATAGTTTTTTGCTCTGTGGGGATACTACTCTGCCACTGCAACTTCAAAATGCCGGCAGCTTCTTCTGTGAAGAATTTTAAAGAAATATTCCACTTAGGCAAAATTTCAAAGCAAGAGAGAAAGTTTGAAAACGACCCTTCATATGCGCCCCTGGAGATACCTATGACAAATATTTAATATAAAATGGCTGACTTCTAGTGCCAAAGATGTGGTGCTTTTTCATTGGTATATCTGCATATTAAAACTTTGTGCAATAACCAATGTTGCATTATGTGTTTTAAGTGATGAAATCTTAGAGCTCAGTGAGTAGCTGATTTTTAGTTGATCTGCAGTAAATGTCCGTCAGTGTTCATGTAAGCGCTTCCTGAGGCACAGCCTATTACTAACTTCAAATGCCATTCCTGTAACATCCTTCTGTTTAAAAAAAAAAGAGGAGAGAGAATTTATGAAAAATGGGAGAATAATCTCGTGGGGTTTTGCCCAAGAGGCTTCCACTTAAGGTGCTGACAGGTCTGATGAGTTGGTGACCAGATCACCGGCACTGAGAGGGGCTGGTCTCTTCTCCCCAGCACCTGAGGCAGTCTAGCCACTTGTCTGATTTCTTGGTGACTTGATTCATTTCACTAAGCTGCTGAAAAATAAGTCATCACGCACACACCCCCACCCAGCCACACACCCCATGTTTTGGGGTTTCCCGCCTGCTTAATAAGCTGAACTGTCTTGCCAAAGCATCAGATGAACAGCAGGGACAGTCTGAAGGACCAGCTCTTTTAGTGAGGTCTTACCTTGGCTTAGCTGTCTTAAAACTACAGACTAAGAATGACTGCATGGTACATAATTTATAAGAAACAGAATCATGTTACTTCGGGTAAATACTGTGTAAAATCAGATTGAGATACCGTTCAGAGATCACGTGTTTTGAGTTGCAGTAAAAATGCAAAGACATTCTGTTGCTGTTGAACATGTATTTGAGCAAAGATGGAGAGCAGTAACAAGAGTGTAGAAAGGAAGTAGCATAACTGGGATACAGAAATGCATAGAAGAGCTTCATTAAGAGCAAAATAAGACAAGGTATTGAATGAAGGAGCGGCTTTTTGTTCTAATAACAATAGCCCTCATAGACAAATATTGCCATCAAGAGAAGCTGATTTAAGCAGTGTCTGATAGTCTAAAGGAACATGGCCTTCCCAAATGTTGATTCCCATTTGCCTTAACATTTACATGGGCCCAAGCAGAAGTATTGTCCATTTTTCTGCTGTACTATAAATAAATAAATACTTTTTAAAACATTTAGTCCTTTCAAAACCAGTAGCTTCATGTTTGCATTGCTTCATTAGATTGAAGAGACTTAAAACATAAATAGATGAATTGTTTTATTAGTTAAATGGGAGCTTGCAGACAGTGTTTTGCTGATTCAGTATATTAGTTACTTCACCTCTCTAATCTCTACAGTGTGCAGTGGTGAAGTCAGCCTTTGGCAGTTCTCTGGAACGGTGCAAATTTAGTGAGAAGTATGGATGAAAGTGTGCAGAAGCCACTTGGCCACCAATCTAGTGCTGGAGAAAGGAGGTCACTGTGCAGACTGGGTGATGAGTGTCTTTGTGAAATTTGAAAGGGGAAGTCTGTCCAGGACTTTTATACTGTGTTTTTGCTTTCCTCTACTGCCCTACATATCAGTGAGTTCAGCCTCTCAGTCTGGTCTTCCAGCTCTTTAACTTCCACTCACAGTGCCTATTTCTAAACGTACCCTTTTCAGAACAAACTTGTAAATGCTGTGTGGAAAAAATTAAAAGCTCTAGCACCTTATCACTATCCAGAAAAAAATGCAAGCCATAAAACACATCCTGACTTTCTGCACAGCCATTGCTCTAAGTTGCTCCCTCATGTCCTGACTGTTGCAAGCCCTAGTAGGAGATCAATAAGGGAAGGAGAGGATAAACATTATGCAATATGGAAAATGTTCCTTTGCAGTAAGATAAAACAAGTGTTGCTTTGCCATATTTATCCTTTTATTGATAATATTAGTGTGGTGGTACTGAAGATAATCTGTTGCCTCTTGAAATTCTCTCTTTCTTTCAGTGGTCCACACTGAAAAGGACTTTTATAAGGGTTTTTTTGTAATGGAAAACATGATGTAGCTTTTGAATCTGGTGGTATTACACTCTTACAAAGAGCAGTATCAGCACTGCCACTTTCAAATTAATGGAAGTGCAGATGATTGAGAACAAAGGGTTCATGTGATTTGAATGGTTTTAATCCTGGATTATTTCAGTCAGAACTCAGCCTTTAAATATAGTAATACTAAGTAGGAGAGAAATGCTTGGGATTTTACTGCGTTTCATAGCAAATGACAATGTATCTAGCTTGTTTAAAACATTTGTCATGATTTACTTCCCAACAATGGTTATGATAGTATCCAGTTGATTCCATTACTGCCAGGGTATCTTATCAAAGTGGGAATTGAATCCAAACACTCCCTCTCACCCCTTGAAATACTCTTAGGGGTGCTTATTTCTGATTGTGATCTTATTTTTGCTCTAGACTTTGCAGGTTGTGCCTTGCACTTTGTCACAAAAACCCCGTCAATCTTAAATAGTTGGGATTTCAGAAAACGTACTTTATAGCTTTGTGATACCCGGTACAACCTTTCAGACCCGCTAAATGACTAACACAATGGCTGCTGTATATGCATAGTGCATTTTGGTGTTCCTGAAAGTATACGGATAGTGATTAGCTTTTATTTTACATGTCTAAATGACTTAAGTTTAGCTTCCTTTTGAAGCAGCTGTGTATGAAGTATATACATTCGAAAATGTTGCTTCAAAAATGTTTTGAGGTCTTGCATGATTTTTGACCTTAGTTTACATGCTCCTTATTAGCTTGCTTTTGAGCCCTTAAGGAGTGCCACATGATTTATCTTACTAACATTGCTGTAGTAGCAGGTCTTCCATCTGAGTGAATTGGAAAGTATTATCAAAAGTAAAAACTGCAAAAGGATTTTCATAATACTCTTACGGCTAAACCAACTTTCTTTAATTTGCATCCTAAAGCTTATTCTGCATTTCTTTTTATTCAAAACCTCCAGACTAGATAATTTTCTTGATGAAACATTTATTAATTATTAAAGATTAGACTTTAAGTTTCTCATTCTCCCCATCTAGAAATATTCAGTTGCCATAAGAAAACAGTGACATGTGATATGCACACATAATAGACATCAAATGTACTTTTGATTAAAAACTTGCAATGGTTTTCTCCCCTGCACCCTCTTCCCTGTTTAATTCGAGTGAGACA
>JMFS01027309.1:0-18212 GCA_000699545.1 Podiceps cristatus | reverse complement strand
CCAGAACAGCAAGTTCCTGAGAGAGCACGAGAAAACAGACAGATGAACAAACAGGCTCGAATAAAGTAACAAGAAGGGAACATGAACAGAAAGTGAACTGAACAAGGAACCTGTGCCCAAGAGCAATGGCTGACCCTCACTTACCCCGGCCATGCCGTCTATGGTATGTAACACTCTCTTTGGCCAGTTTGGATCAACTATTTGGCTGTGCCCTCCCAAGTGTTTGCACCTGCACAGCAGCAAAACTTGGGAAACTGCAAGATGTCCGTGATCGTTTGGCAGCAGCGAACACCAGCAGCGTGCTGTCACCTTGTTTCACATACCAAATCCAAAACACAGGAGCTGCTGCAGACACAATTAGCTCCGTCCTGGCTGAAACCAGGACAGTGAGAAATATTGAAAAGAACTTGTTACTGTAGGAGCACTGTCACTTATTGGAAGTCCGTAAGGGTATTTTACAGATCTGCCTGGTGCAGTAATGAAGCAGGCCAAATGTTAGGTTCCTAAATGTCCAATCCTTGATCCTTCATTTCGCTGCCACTTAACTCTGCAGGGAAAGACCAAGAAATAGTCAGGTCCACGCTAGATATGTGCGTGAGAGCGGAACATGATAGTTGAGCAATGACTGCTTACTCGCAAATTGACTAGCATCAGTTGTAAAACATCTTTTTATTACGATTTTTAAGGACCCAAATAATATCTAGAAGGTACAGAATCTCTCCAGAGAGCCCTTTGTGTCACAGGGCATTCATATTCTATGCTTGCCTTTTGAAGTATTCTGATTTGGTTTCTTCCAAGATTCAAAAAAAACCAACCAACCAACTAAAAACACCACCAAAAAAACCCACCAACTATTTTGCTAGGTTCCTGCAGCTGAATCAGAGCAAGCTCTCAAAGTTGTTATGCCAACTTACAAGTGTAACTCACACACCAAATAGCTGATCAAGTTACACTGAGCAAAGAGAATTGGTACTGATGAACTAGAACAGGACAACAGACAAGTTCTAGCTGCCAATGGCCATGTACCATTATTGTATGTAAAGGTAACGTCATCTCAGTTTTCCACCTTGAGTCACTTGCTATTTGAGAAAGGTTTGGATTTTCAAATATGAAAGCCCATGTAGCTTTTACCAGGCACACAGCAGAATAATTTATATTTTGCTTTCCAAGCTGCTTAATTTTTAACTATGCTTTGAGCCTAGTTTATATATTTTATATCAGTCTTCACTCATTCTCACAAAAGCAAAGGATTGATGTAGCCAACTGTCTTAAGACAGGTTCATCTACTTGCCCCTTCATTTAATCACTGTGAAAGAGGTCCAGATCTTCTGCAGGAGAAAGGATGAAAGGTTTTTCTGGCTAGAGAAGTAAGTAGACAAGAAGTTATAGTGTGTTCCGGTCACAGCTTTCTGCCTTTAAATTGCCTCTACTCTTTTCCAGAATTTCTGCTGTCTGAAGGCAAAATCAGTTGCTGCTAGCTTTTTCAAAAATGTTATTTAAGGTTATAGTATCTCACAAATTACCCATTCTCTGGCCTACCACTTGAACAGGACTAAGCATGTGTTACCTTTTGTGTTAGCATAAAATGGCAGATTACTGGAATATATGAAAATAACAAATGAAGTTTAGTGGTGTCCTCACAGTGTCCATCCCCATGCATCCTTATGGGCTTGCTCGTTATTCTGTAATGATAAAAACAATGGTTGAAAGGTAATTATCAGTACTGCATATTAAAGGGTAGCTTTTAGCCTGGAGTGGTGAGCAAGGCCCTTGCTGTGTGCAGAGGAAAGGAATGCCACCAGGGAGCACCTCACACAGCCCACAACAGCTGGCACTTGACCCCACCTGTGCCAAGCGTCACACTTCTCTGCCGTCCTCAGGAACAGGCATCTGTTTAGATCTTTGCTTGTTAGTTTATTTTTTAATATAAACACAAATTATGTTCAGCGAGGTACAGCATTTATAGAATAGTGCCAGCAAAATATTTTTCTATTCTAGCATAGCAGTTTTTTTAGCCAACATAGTAAAGTAATAGGAAAGATTCAGTTTCATAAAGTAGCCAGTTATTTTGATAACCTGCTAGCTATCTAGTCATAGTTGTCAGGGAGCATTTTGTGTGTTTTCTGAGTCAGTCAGTATTAATGTATTTTTAGATGCTTTATGTAGAACCATCACAGTGTCATTATGATTAAGGATCACACACCCTATTGTATTTCAATAGAGAAATTACACCTAAATTCTTTAGGTGCGTTTGAAAAACTTTTGAATTCTCATTAATAGTATCGTAAATCGACACCAGTTCTAAACACTTCCTGTAACAAAACACAAAATTAATTTACGTGTTTTGCATTTGATGATAAGCAACAAAATTCCCAGTATTTTCAGCTATCCGGTTCAGTAATTTGTCTGTTTCACAAGAGTATAAAATAGCCTTAGCTGCAGCTTCAGGAAGCTGTAATAGTCTGAAATCCAAAGATCTTAGACTGAGCATTCCGAAATTAATCCCCAAACCTGTTTGTAAAATTAGCTATTTATACTAACTCCACATTTTCATTCAAAATAAATATGCACTGCCTTAAATTAGCAAGAAAGCTGGTGAAAAATTTCTCGCAAAAGTATGAATGCTATTGACTATGACGCTCAACTGTATCTATCAACAGTGCATAGAATGGCTAAATGGTGAAGGATGCCAGCATAACCTGGAAATGAAATGCTTGTCTATGATAGCCTGTTCTCCCTTAGGAAGAAGCTAGGTTCTCAACTCTAATGGGTTTACAAACTTTGACCTGAAAGATAAGTACTTTAGTATCAAAATGACTTTATTTTTTTTGACTCATGAAACTAAATAAGGTTGCATTATTTTGTAGTAATAAAAACCTTTGTTTAAAATTTATAACACAACAAATGAGGAAGGGAAAATAATCTGTTTGGTAGCATGGTTTTGACCTGTAAAGACAATCAGAAAGGCTATTCAGAGTAGTGAATATAGCTTCTACCAATTTATTTTTTTTTATTTTGCAAGGCGGAAGAAACAAAAAGTAGAAACTACTGGTTTGGAGGTGAAGAGGGATTTTCATTTAATTTGAAATTGTTTCCTGTTTTCTGCAGAAATCCTATAGCTACTGAGGAAAACCGACCTAGCATATGGATCATCTTTACTTGTTGGTCAAAATTTGATAGCATTTGCAAATTTAATTAATTTCTTGTTAAATTATTGTATTCTGAGAGAAGGGGCAGAATGGTTGGACTTCTTTAAACATTTGTTTGGCTAATCAGTTAGACAATGATTCAGCCAAGAATTTCAAAATACATTATAAAGCCTTAAATATGAAGTATGTTTATCCTTTTTACCGGCTGC
Organism: Podiceps cristatus; assembly: GCA_000699545.1. Classification (NCBI taxonomy): domain Eukaryota; kingdom Metazoa; phylum Chordata; class Aves; order Podicipediformes; family Podicipedidae; genus Podiceps; species Podiceps cristatus. Next base: position 14,854 of record JMFS01027309.1, on the reverse strand, counting down.
TGCTTCTCATTTAGCTTTTCTTCTACTCCTGACCAAGCTTAGATGATACTTGCATATGACCTATCCAGGTATTTTCGATACAGCATACTGGTATCTCCTGCAACAGGTCAAATGTATTTCTTTCTCTTCACATTTATAATGGAGTGGGACTTTTTATCCCAATACAGTCCAAAATGTAAATAGGCTGTTTTAAAAAATGGAAGAAACAGAACAGCCTTAAGTTACTAAAAATACAGAGGAAATCAGAATAAACCTGCTGTATTTGTAGCTCATACCAGGTAAATGTTAATTCATGTCATTACCAAGCCTGACTCCTCTTGCAGGTTGTCAACCTTTCCCTTTTTGACTGCTCTCATCTTGCTTCCCCTCTTACTGTAACTCACAATCTCTTCTGCTTATTAGGTTTCTTTGCTGTACCTGGCTCTATTCCATCTGTAATAACCCCCCCCTCTGTCTTTCAGAAAAGATTACGAATTGTCTTCTCATTTATATTTTTTATTTGTTTGTCTTGCCCCATTTTTTTTTTAAAGATCACCAGCCTTGGGTAAACAGGTTTAACGTCTCCTTAATGAATTTTCTGCATGTTAAGTGACAAATACAGCTACACAATCCTTGGCTTTCAACTCCTGTTTCAGTAGCATCATTCTTTAGGCAGTTATCTATTACTGCAAATTTTTTTCTAATTTTAATCAGCTTCCTCTAGAGTGTTCCTTCTTTCTCACCAAAGGAATAGCAAGATGACAAATGCACCTTGCAGCAAGTATAAAGACGTGGGAGTCCAATAACCCTAAACAGAGATAGTGGAGCAGAATAATGTTTTTACTAATTATGTATTATTTATTACTATTAGAATTATTTATTGCCATTTACTAATTATTTGTTTAAGATGCAAGTTCAGGTAAATGCTTTACTTTTAATTTTATGCTTTATGACTCAGTAAGGAATGAAAGTAAACATGACACCTGTAGCTCTACTTGATACAGAACTTTGTCTATTATCCCAGAAGTTGTGTAAGCCTTAGCATATACCCTCAGTGGTATCTTACTGTAAACACATTTTATACATTAACTGCAACTGCTAACTGAATACATACCTTTTTTTTTTCTTCCCACTTATTTTTTAAACAGGCGTTAAAGCTGTGTTTTCTGGACATTACCACAGGAATGCTGGAGGGTCCTACAAAGGACTGGAAATGGTGGTTTCATCAGCAATAGGATGTCAACTGGGAGAAGATGCGCATGGGCTTCGAGTGGTGGTTGTTACAGATGAAAAGATTGTTCACAGATACTACAGTTTAAAGGAACTGAGCAGCCAAGACATAGAGAAACAGCTGCTGGATATGCTTGCTAAGCAAAATTAGGCTATGTCAAATAATACGATTTTTTTTTGCCATATTAAACAAACAAAAACAGTGTCAGAAAAAGTTTCCCCAGGCTGAAGATACAGATTTCTGATTGTGCACCATGCCCCAGAACAGCGCTCAATTTGTTATTATCCTAAATAACAAGAAAGTTGTTGACATGTTTCTACTTTTAAAAATGAGACCTATGAGGAATATGGAAGAATAGCAGAACTAATACAGTACTGCATCATTGAAAAGAACTTTTATGAGAATTTCTACTTTGCTCCTAGATAAGACACTCTTACTAGAGAGAAAGTGTATCAAAGAGCAAGAGTTGTAGTTTCTAGATGACCCTTTAACTCGTCTATTTTAGTTTTTTAAAAATCAGAAAATTTAGTCATTTCTGTTACACTGTACACAATATAAATGGGCATTTTTTACTCTATAAAAACAAATCTAAAAAAGTCTGAAATCAACAGACTCGACTCCCACTGACAACTTTGGATCAGATCTTGTTACCTAGAGGTCGTCTTTTCTCCTATTTCCCACACTTTATTTTCTTAGCTCTTCAGAGCCAGCACCAATAGGAGAGCAAACACATTCTGTTTTGCAGTCACAGCTTGGGTTTTTGTTATATCCTAGTTTTATATAATGAAAAGTCTATAAATGAAGCTAATATAGATGCCACTGACAGAAACTAAATATGGAACAATTATTTTCCTTTTGAAATTTAACTGCCATTCAATTAGCATATATTCTTGCTATAGCTTCAGAAGCTGCAATCATTGCACAGGGAGAATATTGTGTACAGAATACTGTTATCAGAAGTTACTTCATGGATTCCTAGACAAGGGGGGAGTTAGTTTGCAATTTGAGTGCCTTACTGTAATATTATACAATATTGAATGTTGAAAACCCTAAAAATATTTTCTTCACTGGACTAAGTCTTTAAAAATAAATTATATAAGAAGAAATTTATGAGCTGAAATCTACTTTTTTTTTTTTTTACCAAGTATGTCCTTTTTTTACTGTTAAATAAAAAAAAAAAAAAATCCTTGTAATTAACACTTGTTTTTATTTTTTAAATGTTTAGTTGAACACATTATAATCTGTGCCCCAGATGATCTGGAAATAGAGATAGTACAGCTTTAGAACCTGAAGAGAGAAGAACACAAGCAATACCGGCTGAAAAAGTAATGCATTTTATTCATTTTTATGTATGCTCACATACAACATCATTCCCTAGAGGAGATTACAGATTTTTAAATACAGTGAGAGAGATGTAATGCTGTGCTGAAGAGTCAGATTCATTACATTTTAGTCACAACAGTTTATCTAGGAAGCTCCTTCAAACTTGATCTGTGAGACTTGTGAGCTTCTGAAATTGCCTCTGTAGCATTTCCTTGCACCAGTGAAATTGCCGTACCTGCAGACAGACAGGACCAAACGTGGACTGCTGTCCTATGACAATAACCTAAGCATAGGTAATGACTGATTCAGAAAGAAAGAAAAAATGATTTTGCTTTTATTCTCTGCCTGGTTTCACTTAGTTGAACATATTCAGAGTCTCATTTTCAAGGGAGCATCTAGGAAATGAGAACTAAAATCTAAGGCTAGATTACTTGGAAATAGATAGGTACCTAAGTGCCCACATAGAAGTTTCATTGGAAGTTAGGCACCAGTTAGTTCAGATACTAGTTTTAAAAAACTGTACTTAGACATCTTTTAAGCCACTGACTACTTTTAAAATTTGGTCTTACATAACTGGGAGCTATTTAGTAATCCCAGCTAATTAACAGTTTCAAGAATGAGATGATGCTGGTTTATGTTTTGCAGGGGGCCGAATAGACAATCTTTCACGTTAGTTAAAGCGTAAATCTGGAGAAGTTCAGCAAAGATACCGTGAGAAGATAATCTGAGCATGGAATATCCACTCTGCTCTGTCACTATATTGTAAAGCTGAGTGAAGGAAAAAAAATTTAAGCAGGTTTGATTTTTTTTTTTTAATATGCCTGTTTAATAAAGGATATAATTTTAACTAAATATACAAAGCTTGGGAGATTGAAGCATAACTTCAGGTGAAAGTCTTTCCACAAAGATGAAAATGCTAATACTAGTGGCATATAGTGTTCTAAAATTTTCTTTTCAGAATTACAATGTACTAATAAAGAGAATAAATGTTTATATAAACTTTTTTTAAAAAACAAAATTCTTTTTTTCACTTTTTTCAAGTGTCATTTCACTGTAAGAAATTCTATGGCATTGTCATGACAATATCTCTTAAGTACAAAGTTGAGGTTCAACTAAAAAAAAAAAAATAAAGGTATCTTTATATCCCAAATTCTTCCTTTATGTAGTGATTTTAAGAGTATCTTGTTATGTTCATGTGTAAAAACATTACTGGTTTTGTATTCAGTCTGGAGTTGTGATTCTTATGAAGTGCTGCCTTCTCCTATATAGGATCTGGGGAGCCAACAAGAGTATTGTGTGGCTGCACACACTTCTGTCCCACCCGTTGTGAGGACAGGTAGTCACTAAGTCACGTACTTTCTTTTGTTGCCTACTGCACTAGACGGGAAAGTTGAAAACCCCAGGTATATGCTTAAAGACTTGATGACAAATGTGCTTACCTTCACAGGAAGAAGAAAAACGCCCTCCATGTTTTCTAGCTGAAACATGGGAAACATTTATTTTGGTTCTTACCTTGCAAGTTTTCAAAAGGAAGAAAATTAAAATGTCAGAGACGAGCAAATTGCACGTGTAACTACTACTTTGTAGCCCAGATGACGTAACATTAGCTGAAATGAGGGAAGTGCCTCTGTAGTACTTTGACTGAAATGTGGCATGGGCTCAAAAAGGTCAATTAAGAATTCCCTGCACTAGCCCAAACTAAGAAGGCGTGTCCAGCATCACATTAGTTGTTCATTTTGCCATTCCCTTAGTTTATCAAGCATAGTCTAAGTTAACATATGTATTAAACTTTCTGGCATCCTAAAATCTAAGTGGGAAACTAAATAAAATCTATTTCACTTGCAATGCACAACAACTCAGAACTTCCACCCAATTTCTCATTCACATGAAGTGGATGCAATCATGTATAACTCCGATGAAAACACATCCTCATTTATATAATACAATCATGGGAAGAATTTTTAACTATAGTGTGTTGCTGGACTTTACTGTATGAAGCAAAGAGTTAAGAAAAAAATAAAATTGCAACGATGTGTGGGTTTGTTTTTTTTTTTTACCAGCATAAGTGACAAATTTTGTTTGATTACTTTTCTTCACATAATTAACTAATTTAGAATTAATACTGATGCCCTAACTAATTTGAAATGGCAGAGGTCCTTGTGGTCAAATTGCTTCATCTTATGAATTATTTTTCTTTTTACATAAACATTATGTTAAATTATGAAACAATCCACCAATGGAGACAGTAATTATCATTTAAGAAAACATCTTTTGATGCTGAGGACAGTATTTTTGTAGCTGTCTCCAGCAGGGCTGGTAATTGTAACTCTCTGTCAGCATATGACTGGCTTTAAAACACGATGTCACTACAAGTTCAAATTGATGATGAAATAGAGGGCAAGCAAGTCCTCATGCATTTCTGTTGACTCAAGGGCTTGGGCAGGGGGAGGCACAGGTGGCAGGGATCAAGTGACCACACTTCACTTTGGTTTCCTGTGGGCTGAGATAACATCCCTGATGACTCTTATTAAATGTGGAAAATTTCTATTAGAACACCAGAGCAACCTGTGAAAGTAACCAAATACTAAATAATTAAGTACGGTCTGTGGTGGAGACCTATGAACAGGGAGCAAATTACTAAAAAAAAAAAAAAAAAAAAAAGAGTGTTGGAAATCAATCTCAGTTTGTCAGTTTCAGTGTAAGCAACAAATTTAAGAACACGCTTCTTCCAAATCTTTCTGAAAAAAGGTCATTAAGCCTTGAATACACTCTGTTTGCATACTGCTTGCCTTTAGTTGCTTTGGCTCCAATATCTAATCTTTCTCACAAGTTGTAATAGAAGCAATATTTTTCATAGGATATAGTATTCAATTTTTGGAGATTATAGAAAATAAATGCTTGATGTCTTGTTAAAAATTAATCAAATTTTATATTGGGAATGGGCAACAGCAGAAGTAAAGATGTCTCCTCCACCATCCCTATTTGCAGACTGAATGTCCTGCGTTCACTCTGCTTCAATGACTGCTTTCTTACCTCAGCACAGCAACTTGTTTTCTAGTGTCTGGTTCTTTCAGGCATTATTCTCAAGTAGCTGTTCTTATTCTGCTATGAGAACAAATAATTAGAGACATATTTAATATACAAAGCATTAAAAACTAAACATTTTACTGCTTAAAAATGCACATTCCTCAGTCTGTGTCATTGTACAAGCCATTGAAGGCTAACACATCATTGTTTCAGCTATTGTTAATGCTGTGAGTAAGCTTTTTTTTTTCTTTAATGCTCTCATTAAGCCTTCTTTGCAACTACCATTTGAACACAGCAATATCCTTTAATGCAAGGGAAACATTTACACATACATTAGTTATCAGAAAGCCTACCTGCCAAGCAAATCCTAACATATTACCTATTACTTCATGATAAACAGTCGCCATGTAGAAATGCCAGTTTGCATTAGGAAATTGTGAAGAGGGAATTTCCACTTCAATAATATTCTACAGTTACTAGAAACATTTTTCTCTTCCTACTTTATACTGACATACAAGATGTGACATCACTGACAGGTATAGAAATGCAAAACCAGGTGGTTTAGGCTGCCAGTCTCAGTTGCTATGAACCACTACCAAAAATAACATCCAGCAGAGGGGCAAATTTCTTAGGCTAGTAAGAGACATCTACTAAAAAAGAGAGCTAATACATGAAACCTTTTTATGCCCACGCATGTAAGGCCCAAGATGTGAATGCTTCCACATCCACCATGTTTAAGTTTATTCCAATGGCAGCTTGAAAAGGATGACAGATGCTGTCAGCTTCACACAACAACGGCAGACTTATAACCGGGAGGTCTTGAACAATGAAAGAGTTGTTAGGCTTTTTTGGAAATGTTTTTCAGACTATACCTGTTTTAGCAATCAAAATTATTTCCTCTTAGGGAGCAAGGCCTCATGAGTAGTTTTCACCCAGTCTCATCCCATTCTCCCCAACATAAAGGGGTTTTATTAATGGTGTGTTACTCAATCATATGAAGATTAGGCAATTCAAAACTGATAAATGCAGGCACTGTGCTCTTAGACACATTTTCTTTGGAAGATGCTCTGTAAAAAAAATGGAAAGATAAAACATATAACAGAGAAAAAGCATTAGACCAGACTATTAAATTAGCCTCCAGTCTAAATGAAATCCAGCTCCTATGCATCATACAGAGGGGGGGGGGGGGTGTGTGGAAATCCACAGAACTAAGGCAACAGACAAACCAAAAGCTTTTCAAGCAACACAAAAAACATACCCAGCACTTCTTTCTTAAGAATAAAACAAAAAACACACACACACACAAAAAACCCACTACAACTCCGAAAGCCATTTTTTTTTTTAATTGACATTTTCATTTGTTTCTCTAGAAGTAATTTCCTCCATTAGCACTTTGTGAAATGCGGGTAGTTTAGTACATTTCTACTAATAAACAGCATTTTTCTTCCTCTAGGAGACCCATTAAGGCCTCATCCTATTTAAAATTATAGTGCTGTTATGGCACTTTTGGGTAGCCAGCAAGTGAAACATTCATCTCCCTAAATATAACCCTATCTTTCTTGAACATTGTTTAGAAAGATATAGTGTTGTTTAAAAAAATACAATGATGTGGCCTTTTAAATAAACTGGCAATGGCATTATCTCTGTATATCCAATTTTTTCTCTCCCATTTCTATATAAAAAAGGCACAGAAACGTAGGAAGGTATCTCATACTGCTCTAATGAACTGAGATCAGCAGTCTGACCTGTGGCAACCTGCCTGTCCAGAAATTTTATAAATAATGTGTCAACGGCACACCAGCTAGGAAGCCAAGGACCTGTACTTGGATACATGAGAGACAAAGATAATTTACCACAGAAGAACATGGTTCTTCCAGCACACGAGCACTGAAGCCAAGAGAGTGCTAACAGGACACAGAGCACAAAGACAATGAATGCTTTGTCTTCTTTTACAAAGCCTGAGATGAAATTTATTCTCACCCTTCTATTAATTCCAAGTCTTGGTCTCCATGAGGAGGAGACAGAGCCACCTCACTTTACTTCAGCTGTGGAAAAACTGGTGCTCCAGCCTGGCCAACTAGAATCCTTCCTATATATGGAGATATGTAACTCCAGCAGGTAATTCATCCTATCCTGCAACTGATGTGTTAGCTAGATGGACTTGGCATGCCCCTGAAGATGCTTCTGCTGACTACTGCAAGAATGTAAGTGATTCACTTGGACGAGATTCCTAACCTTCACTTAAGGTTAGGCTACCCTAGGAGGGGAATCAACTTTTAAAAAGGGTAGAAAAGCAGTCACAGATCTGGTTATACACAACATGATAATCTAATGAGCATCCAAATACTTACTATTGAGTTTGGTATCTTTTATATCTTTGGTGTCTTAACAATGTCTGCACTACTACTTGATTTGGGATGTCTTTGGGATGAAAGCACTTCCTCCCTCTCATACACAAATGTACCTTTTCTCAGATCATCAGCTGTGTAGTGAATTTGCAGCAACAGCTCTATTCGTAAGCAGCATGCAATAGGAGTAGTACATGCGCACACATTTGCACAGAAATGTAGAGTACTGTGCATTAAATCCATTTCGGGTAGCATAACTTTAATCCAGATGTTAATTAAAGATGATAATTGCCTCAAGTTCCTCACTTATGAGCACTCTCTGATTTGAGTTTACCAAGATTTCTACTCTCACAGCTCTTCTTCGATTCCACTGAAGCACAGTTCATCCAGGTTGCCTAACCTCTTCTTCCCTCCATTCATCTAGCAATTAATTTATACCCCCTTTCCACAATGGGAGTGAAATCAAGGTGGGATAGGAAGACTTACCTACTATAGCTGCTCCCTTTGTCACTTTCTCCTTTAGTTTTTCCAAGCTGCAGAAAGAAGCCACCATTCCCACCAGGTGTCATTCCATCCTTCCATCAGAGCAGGAGTGGGATAGAAGCTCAAACAAACATCACACACAGACACTGTCTCTGGAGTTCCTCACCCTGTTTTCTCTGCCACCATCTCCTTTCAAGTTCTCCCACACCTGTGGGCTTATCTCATAGTTACACCTTAAGTCTAAGATAGAATGGGTGAGACTCAGTGAAGTAAGGCTAAGGCAGAAGTCAACCGGTCAGAGCCTGAGCTTCCACCCCATGAAGTCACGTTCCATCCAGCAGGATGTGAACTGGAAGACATGTCAAAGAACAAAGACATGGAGAAGAAATTAAACAGAATTGGGAAGCAACCCCTTACATGCTACTGGTTACCCTCCTCAGCTGGAAGCTGGCACCATCCTCTCCCTGACACTCTCTCGGTGCATAGGCTGCTCCTGCAGGCTATTTGACTAGTTCTCTGCTGGCAAGTGGCCCAATCTGCCCTATGACATTTGTCAAATGTGGATTCTCACAGCAACTCACCATCAAGAAATTTTCACTATTAACAACAACCTAAATACTCGTCAATATTATACATTACATGTACCTTACAGGTAGGTTCCTCAATTGCTCCAATGTTCACTGTCCCATCATACACTTTTAAGTGTGCACATACTTCAATAAAAAAGCATCTGCTTGGATTTGTGAGGTAACAGCTACGACCTCCTACAATCTACCCAACCTATTTAATTGTCAAAACAATTTGAGATATAACTGGAAAGAAGTAATGTAATGTAGCACATGAGCTTTGCAGACCAGTATTGCCATCTCCTCCTCACCCAAATCCTCCTTTGTTAACTAAAAAGCACATTTAGGAATACGATGACTGCAAAATAGTGTAAGATTAATCATTCTAATTTATTTCATTTTACCACAGTCCCATACAGAAGGTAAAGTGTTCATTACCAAAAATAAATTCCCACAATATCTGAGATTGCTGTACTCATTTAGTGAATTTCAGCATATTTTTTTCAGACTGCAGATTTCTACATTCTTCTTCAAGGTGTTTTATAATCGATACCATCAAAAACGGGTAAGGAACAGGACCTATCCTTCATGAAAAATACTATTTTTATAAGGACACTGCCTCAACACGGTAATGGTTAGAGTTTCACTCACCTTTTCAAGAAAGCAAAGAAAAAGAGAAAGAAAGGAAAATGCTGTCTGTTACTGTGACCCAATTTGAGAGCTGAAATAGACCAATTATTATTTAGAGAACAGCATTCCTTTTCACTGTGTAGCAATTTAACCCAGACAATAAATGCATATTTAAAATTCAATCGATTTAAAAACATAAATGCTGCCAATCTTCCCAATCAAAGGACTTTTCTTATTCCCTTCATTTGGTACACTGCCACAGTAGGATAACTGAGAAGACATTTCTTCATAAAGTGTATTTCTGAGCCCTGTTTTTAATAGAATTTTATTTGCTGTGGGTAAATACAGGAAGTAGTATTTTATATGTGGATCAGTCAAAATTAATTCTAAATTTTACAGCCTGCAATTCTTATATAAATTATTTTGCATTACAATCAGACTTCAAGACAAACTAACGATTTGACAAAAATAGCGAAACATGGATACATATCAAAGGAATGAGTCTAAAAAGATCAAGAGAGTGATGGGACTATGTTAAAATTCACCTTGCAATAAGCTTTTTAGTGAAAGGACTTTTACAAATTTATTTGTTTCACTGCTTTTCTTATCAGTGCACTAGGCCATACAGAAGTTTCCTATTTTTTCTAGAAAAGCAGCTCATAGTGTTAGATTATTTCTAAGCCGTCTATTATCAATGCTGATATCTAATGCCTCTCCTTATCCTCCTAAGAAATAATGCAATCCTAATTTATTTCTCATTAAAGATGCATTGTACCACTAATCAGCTAAAGGTACTTTACTTGAAGCTTCTGAAGTTTATTTTTAAGTCTTCAACATTTTAATTGCTTTGCCTTGCCCTTGGGTTCCTAGAAATTAAATATAAACACAAAACTTCCTGTGGAAGTAAAATATAACCCATGAAGTTTCCGTACTCTGAGACAACATTACAGCAATGCAAATTTAAACATTTACATTTATTGCTTACTATTTCCACTTAATTTCCTCTCCTCCCCTCTCTTTAAAGCAGTGAAGTAAATAATTCTTCCCCTTGTTGCCTTCAACTATTAGTTGCAACTGCTACACTTCAGGACATTTACCTACTTCCTAGCATTTGAGTGTGCTTCTACTTCCCCCTGTCCTTCTATAATACACGCTCTGGGAAGAAAATCCAGTTGTACAAGCCACAAGGGCAACAGCAATGCCCTGGTTAGGGCAATCTATTTAATCAAGGTCTCAGGACCTTGAAACAGGTATCTGCTATAATGCACAGATGTGATCTAATTCATTACAAGGTCCTTTTTATCTTTCTTACACATACTTATCAGTAAAAAGTCTTATGTTTGCAAGTGTGGGAAGGGTATTTGTTACAGAACCCCCATTATGCAACCCTTATACTGAGGTATCTAAAGACATACTATCCCCAAATGAACTTGCTGCTATTCAGAAGTTTCAGTTGTAAGGAACGCTGGCACCGCAGACTCTGGACTCTGTGATCCAGGAGCACTATTTCAATGTTTCCCACCATGTTAGAAGGCAAAAGCCATTTAACTTTGGGACAATGACTGCAGTCAATGTCTTAGAAATCTCACAGCTACAGGAAGACCTGCTGATTAGCATTCCCAGTTTTAATTAAATCTGGTGTAGATACTGCCCTTGGGGACTGAAACATAGTGAAGATATTGTTCTGAAACTAGGACATAGCCTGACAGGGCCTTAGCAGAAAAACTGTAGTTGGCTATAAACCAGACAACATAGTCAAGACAGAATCAGACATCTGGCAGAGGTTCAGACTCCAGCTCTACAACCAAATCTCAGTTAACCATGACTGCAGTGTTAGAGGTTGGCCTCATTTTTTTAAGAAAAGTTACTAGCCAATATTGGAATTGGTTGGCTCCTTTACCTGGAGCAATTGATTGTTCGAGCCCAGTATTTCTTTGCTGGAGAACTGTCTATTTACCATGGAAAGATCCCCATTCTCCTGAGGAGATAATCCCTTACGTTACTACTGATGACTTCTCTCATTCTCCACTAGCTGTCTTCACTTCCTGCCTCAAAGATAAGCAAAAATAGTGCTTCAAGCACACATTCAATGCAAACCTTCATCTATCGCATACAGTATAAACTCTGCCGATCTTCCCACGCAGCTCACTGGTGGCTTCTTAGCATTTTAACTACCACTACACAAAGGATATTTAATTATTCCTCCCATTAACCCTGAATGAATGACATCTTAAGTAAAGTCTGTTAATGAGAGAGATCAAACTGATGCTTGATGGCAGCACTCGAAATTTTTCAGCATAGTATTAAAAATGACGTGATAGTTCACTCACAGTAGTTGTAGTACACATTCCTGATGTATTTCTAACACACCACAGACTAACTGGTGAATATTACTGCTTATTACAAAAGAATAAACATATTTAAAAGAAATTATCTGGCAAATATGATCAGTTTTTAATTTTAATGAATCTTTAATTTAATCACAGAAGATAGCTAGGACTGTATCCCAGTGAGGAAAAACACAGTTCTGGAAGTGTCATTGAGTATACAAATCCTTAATGTAATACTTAATTAATGATAAAGTTTATTTCTTACCTTATGAACTTGCAGTCTTATGGGCTGAAAGAGAAGTCTGCAATTTCCTTTAAAGTTCTTTATATACACTTAACAAGGAGAAGATGAATTGCTGCAATTTACTTTGATCTCAGATACCTGTTTTGGGGTGTCTCAAAACTGTTTTATAGCTTTCTTCTCAGATGTTTATCTCTTTTTCCTCTTTATATCAATGCTAATGGCAAGCAGTATAAATCTTCCATTGTAAGAGGTTTCTATATTAGTACAGCGAGGAAAGTATTTGTAGAAATTACACTAAATATTTAAGCAAAATATTTGTAAATGCTACAAGTAAAAAAATAAACCAAAATAAGGCTTTTTTATATTATTATTTTGACTGCATGGATGAATGCCAATTATATCTTTATCATTCTGCACTGACCCATCAGCCCATCTGTGGCTTTAAACATGAGCTATATCTTCTCTGTAGAAAAATACTGGAGTAGCCTGACACGTTACAACGCCATAGGAAAGAGTTCACCTAAAGAAATCATGAACACTTGTTTTCTTAAAAAAATGCACGTTAGTATTTGCCAGGTGAGAGGAAGAAAATAAAGCTTCATTGTGAAGCCTTTCAGTTAGCAAGAACAGTCAAGGTAAGAGAGAAAAAAACCGAACAACACATTTGAAACCTGCATTCTTTAACACAGTAAAAATATAGAGCGCGTCCATCAGTACCATTTATTTCTCAACTGGGGAACTCAAGACAACCTTTTCTTCAATGTTTATGCTCATCTTTGACTCATTACTTTAATGCTACCAGAAAACTAAATTATGGCCAGCGTTTTCACTGCAGAAACTTAACAAGGCCTCCAACTGTGTGTAGGATTTCTTACAGTATGAGCACTGAAGCATTACAGAGGGCAAAGGATAAGCTGAGTTTCCAGGAGGCTCTCATGAATTCAGACACTGATGGTGTCAACTTAGATTCAGTAAAATTATTTTAAATTAACACCTATGCCCAGAAATAGACAGGGGAATTGTCTGGCCAGCTCTCCACATTCAGAGGCTTAATAAAGAAGAAAGAGGAAAGGATAGACTGGTAGATTGTTTTTCCCCACAGATTGAACTTTCCTTGACTGAGCCCTCCCTGAAAACTGGTACTATGACAGCAAGTAATGGACTACTGAGTATTCAAGTGCATTGCACCTTTTTATCACCTCAGCCCTGAGTAGCTAATATTTCAGTGATGAGTACCAAACAAGACATGTGACTAATGCATTTTAATGCACTTAGAAGTCTTGATAAAAATAACCATTTATCAAAGAAAGCTTTTTAGTAAAAAAGCCTTATGTTTGAATAGTCTTACAGCCTTTGCAAAGGAGAATGAAGTTTCACTCAAATTAAGACTCAAAGCCTTCAGAAACATTATTCAAAAACATTTTGATGTTAGCCACTTTCTAAGTGACATCAAAGGAGGAGGAAATTAAAATCTTAGTCATCCTCCGAAATACCCTAATTTGATTACTTGACCTGGTACCAGACTGTTTGGAAGGGCTGTATGCAGAAATGTCAGCCTGTCATCATCTCTGCTCCTGCACATTAAACTTCACTAAGCACAGTGTAAAAGTAGCAAAGGTACTGGGAAAATTTAATACCTAATATTTAGCATCAACCAAAACATGTGGAAGTTCCAACTTCTGAACTATGGCCAATCAAATATTACGTGAATATTTTATTGAACATATTTCATAACATGCTTTGGACAAATTTCTGAATAAGTTATTTGCAGTGTCTTGCATACAGAGTAATACTACGTCACTTCAGAATGAGAGTAATAAGTTCTTCAAATAATCATATTGTGAATTTTGCAGGGTCAACTAGTTCATTCAAGCATTTTCACCAAGAATCATTCAAAACCCATGACTGCTTCCTTTACCCCCTAGTTATGTCACTAGGTACCACCATTAGCCAAAATCTTTGAAGATACTTTGTTTGGCTGAGAAGCAGCTAAGGTGTTAGCTTTTCCTAACAACAGGAGACATTCAAGCAGCAAAACTGTTCTAGTTCTAAACTGAAAGTAGTGTGTCCAGGGCTGGGAAATTAGCTCCTCAGTCTTTGACACTTCTTCTGAAGTTTTTTACCTATACTACTTTTCAGCGACAGCTGGGAAAATAAGGAATGGCCACCTCAAAACCAAGAATTAGAGTAAGACAGCAAGGCTATTGCCTGTAAGCTACAGAAGAGTGATAAAAGGATAACAACTTTATCCTTTATAAAACATATATATGCTTTTATATAATTTCCTATATATCCCTTCTATTCTTCCTATATATCCTTTGTAAATTATATTAATATCCTTTTTATATATCTATGTATATGTCTGGTTAGTGAATTAAATTGTTAAAGTTCTTCTAGATGTTCTCGTACTTATTCTAAAGGAATTAGTGCAAGAGGAAACTAGTCAACATTTTGAATCCTCTAAAGTTTTGGTGTGTTTTTTATTAAAGGTCATTGAAAAGGACCTCGTTAGGTCATGCAGAGAGGGAATAAGGCAAAAGCCCAGCTAGAGCTTAATCTGGCCATGGTTGTATGGGATAACAAAAAATGCTTCTATAAATACATTAACAACAAAAAGGGAGCCAAGGAGAACCTCCATCCTTTACTGGATGCGTGGGGGGAACATCGTCATGAAGGATGAGAAAAAGGCTGAG
>JMFS01027287.1:0-20877 GCA_000699545.1 Podiceps cristatus | reverse complement strand
ATTATATTATTATAAATGCTGGCATGCAATTTAAGGATATCAGACACACAAGAGGCCAGACTAGGTGGCCCCATAGTCCTTCTTTTGGAAAAATGAGATCATTATTCTAAAGCAACAAGCAGTTTCAAAGCAGTGGGAGCTGACAGTAACTCATGGGCAAAGCTGTGACCTGTACCATCAGGGTGATTTAAATACATACGTGGCCTTTGCAATAGCTCGTCCGACACAGAGAGTGGCATAGCTGGATGCTGCAACGACTGTGCGCACCAGTGGAAAAACAACACAGAAAGCCTTTTGTAAGTCTCCTCAGCACCCAGATCTCCTCCTTGGATGTTCTTACAGTGATTCATTTGGAGCCTGAGCTAGCAAGACAGCCCAGTGAGTCCTTCACAGGACCAGCAGGTACTTCAGCAGTGTCTCTGGGGATTGCCACTCTTCTCAGTGCTGGCCGTGTGCAGGCTTGAGTCCTGGCTGACTTCAGGGCATGCAGGATCATGCCCCTTCTCCTTGGAAACAGTTGGTTTCCTATTGTACAAATATTAAAAGTAACTTGTTCTGACTTGCTCATTTAATTATGGAGTCAGTCTGAAAGCTTTGGAAGAGTGAAGGGAAATAATTTTTTTAATTGGCTTTTTTCATTGGTACAAAAATAGAATGGGGACTAACTAGAGGATATTAAGTTAAACTGTCTCATTTTAATGAAAAACGTATACCAAATGGCAGCAAATGCATTTTTATTCAAATGTCATCACATATCTTTGTTTAAACCTTCAGTTTTTCTCATAATGGAAATGATCTTTCAAACTCTATGAATCTCTAATGTTGGATGCGACTCCAGCAGTTGGCAGGTGGCATAACTGCTTATGTCCCTGCTGGCTGGGTTTGTCGCGGCTGCCGAGCACTTCTGCCCGCTTATGACAATCAAATTTCCATTTCCCTTCTATCAGGCTCTCTGTTTTTTCTCCACAAATGCGTATGAGATCAGTACTCTGCAAAAAAAAGCATGGTAAGGGCAGCAACTCAGATGTGAGGTAACCAGGTCCAGCTTCACATGAAGTGCTTTTGACCTTGTTCCAGGCTTAGAAGAGACGTCATAAACTTCCCTGTGGTGCATTTAAGATGTCATAGCAGTTAACCTGGATCAGCCACTGCATTTGGAGTGTAAAGGCAGAGAGCGCTTAACTGGACCTTTAATCAGCTGCCACAGAGCAATCTGTTCTGAAGACCAAAATTCAAAGGAGATTATTTTGAGGGGCTATCCTTATGTGCTAAGCTCACTAGAAAATTTAATGATGCTTTTTTATTTCCCCCCCACCCAGCAGCCTAAAAGCATGCAGGAAAAAAAGACAGGAACAGAATGGAATGGAGCGACTGTGCAGCCTAACAGGGCCAGGCAGCTGGGGGTCAGGCTGCGGGGAAGCCTCGCTAGCAGGTCCTGCCGATGGCTCCTTCCTAAGTGCAGTTAAGTGACCTGTTACAATGACAAGAAAAGAGACTTGACCTCTGAGCAACCTAGTTAATGTGGATGATGAACACCAGTGTGTGCAGTGTGCCAACACTGCTGGAGCACAAAACCAAGAATGCCAGCGCCCCGGTTCAGAAGATGCTTGTACACAGTGACCGCTTTCTCCACCATCGTCACCTGAAAGCTTTAGACAGATGATGAGTATATAACCTTTTTATGCACAATTAATTGCACAAAAATGGCAGAATTAATGCAAGATTCTCAGGTTTGGAAAGTTCTTTGTATGTAGTGTTCGCCAACATAGATTGAGAGTCCAGGCAGCTTTTAGGTGACCTGCACCTGTGGTGACAGCTGGGAAACAAACAATTTGCAAGTATGAAATGTTGATTCCAGATTCTGTTCAATGAATTATTCAGTCATTACCAGAAAAGATCGAGAGTGAAACAATACATGCAATTGCTTTATCTGACAGCCTTGTTTTCTCCTCCCCCTTGCTCATGGAACGAGTCTACCTAATGTCAGACTCAATAAAGCCAGGCAGCTGGCTGTAAGAAACAAACAGATCCTCATTAAGGGAGGCCCCTCATGCTGCTTTTGTTTGTGCTCATCTGCTTTACTGGAATGGACAAGAAAAGCATGAATATTTAAAGCGCTTCACTGTGGCTGGGAACCAGCTGAACAGTGTTCTGCTGTTTTTTGCGCTCCTACTCTTCCTCAAGAAGGCAACCTCAAGTGCTGTTGACCATTCCACTCCATTCAGACATAGACAACCATTTGCTATAGCTGAAACAGATTAGAATGACCGGAGGTTCCTTGGTGGTGGTTGGTTTTAATGTGCAAATTCTGTCCTCTACTAACATAGTTTAAAAGCTGATTGGAGAGCTGCATGGTGTAGTGGTTGGTGTCCAGCATCCTCCCACCCAGTGGAGTACCTGCCCTGTGGCTTCTCTCACCATCAGTCAGTGCTCGCCGGGAGCTACATGCGGATGCCAGCCTTCTGCCAGCTTGGCAGCAGCCTAACATTGAGCACAGAGCGCAGGGCCCCTGGCTGCAGCTAGAGAAGCACACAGACAGAGCAGAGCTGCTGAATACGGCAGAAGATTTATTCAGCTCGCGCCTCCTTCTTTGATGTGTATTAAAACTCTCTAGAATCTCTGTATCAGTTAAAATTGAGATTTTACTTTTGGGTAGATGCATCAAAAGAACACAAGCAAGGAACCTTCTGCACGGCAGCAGCAGGAGATAGATGGCCAGCGGTAAATGCAGCTGGCTGCAGTTGAGACTGTGGCCCTGTATCACATTCATGGGGGACTGACTGTGGAAAATGAAGCACCTGGGGTTTGCACTGCTGTTGCTCAGGCTTCAGAGAGGAGTGAGCAGATTGGGATAGGAGAGACATAAAGATGCATGCTTAGAGACTCTAAGAATAATATCAATCCTTTTTTTGTAAATGAGTTATTTTACAACTGTTTGTACATGAAGTTTTCATTCTGAAAAAAAAAGGGGTGCATGGGAAGAAGCTGATTCCTAAAATACAGGTTCAGAGTGAGAAGTTGGGATACAGTAACTGTTCCTTGAGTATGTTGTGTTCATAGTCAAAAACTCAAGGGACTTCAACACAACCCCTGTAATGAAAGGGATGCAGGACCAAAACCAGTCTTGTTACAAAAGCTATGAAGTATGTAAAAATAAAACACTATCTTGGAGGTGGGAAATGGAGTGTGTGACCTCACAAGCTTTTCCACAGCTCTATTCTGATTCCTTTACAACTGAGGATCTGGGAGTTGTGCTGCGTAGTTCCCATGAGCACTCCTTCTGATGTTAGGCTCTGCAGCTCCCAGCAGAACCACATACTGGGACACAGATGTCTCCTTTCACTGAGATTTCACTTTCTTGAAAAGTCTCACCCATTTTTGGCATGCAAGAGACAAAAAGCAGAAACATACTGCGAGATTTGAGTTAAAGTATTGACATAAATAAAGGCAGTCTTTAGATGGGTAGGGAAGATGTTTTGTTTCCCTGTAGGTAAATTGAACTTCTCTGGGATTGCAGAGAGCATGTTGTCTGTAGGGAGATGTTCTGCGGTTTCTTTTTTAACTGTCCTTATGCCTGTGTAGTCCTGTGGATTTTGCAGGTTGTTTTAACGCACAGTGTAGGTTCTAAGGGTCAGCTTAACCATTTCATTAACTCAGTCTACGCCTTTAGGCACTCTACAATGCGCTTGACTCCCTTGAAGCTCAGAGCAGTGTATACTCTGGAAGAAATCAGTGTAAGTTCTTGGTGTTAAATTCTAATGAGGTGCCATATGGAAAATTGCTGAGACACTGTGGAGAAGAGAGTGTGGGAAATGTGTCTCTACCTGGTGCTCACAGAAAGACCATTTTGCAGGCTTCCTGAGTGGAAGCCAGCTGAAGAGGGATAATTTGATATAGTGCTTCTGCTATGCTTTGGATGCAAGATCTTGATCAGACAACAGTGGTTTTATGCATGTAACTACACACAGTTGAATTGGATTCTAAATGTTGCAAAACAGTGAAAGCCCTACCTTCCCTGAGTTAGTGATGAAGAAAATATGAAATCTAGCCTTTGCAGGTCCAATGGCAGCAGCCTTTTATAAACTGCACTCATTTTTTTCTTCAGAAAAGAACTGCAGCCTGCAGAGATCTTTTATTGCTCTGTCACATAACTTCAGAGCTCTAAAAATAGAAACTGGGCTTAAAGAAAATACTAAACACTGTAGAATAAGGGTACTGGTTTTCAGTTGTCTTTTTCACTGTGTAATGATTTTTAGAGCTATGTCATATTTTAAAACCAAAACAAGCAAACAAACAAACAAACCACAAAACCAAAAAGCTAGTAATATAATCTAGTCTTGGGATATGGGGCATAATTTTCAAAAGCATGTCAGTTCCCAAAAGGGGCTGGGAACCTGGGCTGGAGTCTTATGGTATGCAGCTGTCTAGGGACAGGAACTAGTATTTTATGTATCTAAACTTACATTGTAGCTGGTGAGAACTGGGACCTAGCCACGCCTGAAAATACAGCAGGTGTTCATGTGCAGCTTTAGATGTCTAGATGCGTCACAGAAATCTGATCCAAAGTATCTCAGATAGTGATACATTCTGAAAATGGGAGTTTTTAATTACCCATTTATTTCCTTTAGGGAAAAGTATATCTCTTGCTGCATCTTCCTCTGAGAAGCTCAGTTTCACAAACGTCAGCTGAGTTGGGAGGCAGAAAAGTATTAAGTTGATGTTAGAGTGTGCAAGCCAAGGTATGGACAGGCATGATGAACTTGCTTTAAATCTGGGAAGTCTTTTAAACCCAGGAGGAGAATCCAGGTTTCTCTGTGCCCAATCCTGTTTCTGAGCACCCAACCATCATTCACAAAGCTTCAGCCCAGTGCATGTAATGTGGGGGGAAGAGAAGGTGGAACCTGGCAAACAATCCAGATGCAAGAAAGCTGAAAGAGCCAGAATGGAGAAAACTGCTTAATCTGATGTCAGAGCATCAAAGGAAGCTTGATTCAAGGCACAAAACCACGAGAAATTGCAAAAGCCAAATCCTTTATGAAGATTTATTTAGAAAAACCGCAATGCTGGGGGAGTCACTGTTACATAGCGTGGTAATTCCCTTCCTCTTGAGTAATATGCACCACACAGTGCGCATGCAATTACTTTTGTTCCAGAGATAACATCTTCATTTAGAGTTATACATGTACACATACAGTCCTTAGTGCACGCTACGATTCACATATATGTTAGGACACGCACAAAGTTGAGCTTTTCCATGAAAAAACTGTATAAAAAATACAAACCAAACTGAAGCTGTCAACACGAGAAGCAATGTGCAAAGATAAACAAAGATACTCCTGAATGTTTGCTTAAGAAAAAAGGACTCTTCTGTCCTTGTTGCCCATTCAGCATTGAGTATGCCAGATGCTGCTTGAAAGTAGAATTTTAAATAACTAGTCACATCCTGGCTCCCTTCATGTTAGTCACAGAGATTTTTACCCAGCTAAATAATCCTATATTAATATGAAAATCTGCCTCCAAGCATCACCATCGTGTGCTGTTGCTGTATTGAACAGATCTTTATATTGTGGCAAGGTTCGATCTGTGATGCCCAAGGCCAGGTGACAACCGAGCCCTTGTGTGGAGCACACAGAAGAGGCAGGACAGATGTCCCTGGTCACTGAACCCCCTGGCAGGGGGTGGCAGCAGCTGCCTGCAGAAATGGCCAGGGGTTAGGAGTTCTCCTCCCTCCTTCTGAAGGGAGCCACGGGGTCCCCGCCCCGGGGTGCACAGCTCCTGGCACTGTCTGCTCGTGTGTGGTGGGGTGGTGTGCGAGATGAGACACCGGAGTGCCTGAGGATCCCTCCCGGCAGAAATGTGCCTGTGCGAGGTGCATGGCAGGTGAAGGGACGGAGAGCCCCCAGGGCCCTCCCCAGCCAGGTACCTTGGTCCATGATGCGAGCTGTAGCTGACGTGCACGGAGCCACCTGACTATATAACCACTTGTGTGGCTGTGAGCAAAGCTGTATCGGATGACGTGCTGCAGACATCACGAAGCAGCCAGACCAATCCATCCTTGTAAAACTGCTGCATGCAAATACCAACACTTTTAAAATGGCAATTAAGACTGAAAATGGATTGCACTTACTTCCCTTAAACACCTATATGCACTACCCTTTAACAAAAAAGTAACCAATAAAAAAAATTTCAAAATACATTAAAAAACAAATGATTGATGGTTGGGATTCCCTTGGTCGGATCAAAGGAAAAGAAGAAAATAGGGTCAGTGTGATTCTAATCACTGTCAGCAACCACAGTCTTTTGGGTTTAGGAATGAGGATTCTTCCTACCCTTGAAACTTGATGCTACAAAGCCCAGTATCCCCCTAGTAATCCACGTGCTTTTTGAGGACTTTATTTAAGCCTGTGCAGAGTTATGACTGTGTTACAGAACTTGTAGTGTGGGAATTTTTTTGTTGTTTGTTTATTGTTGGGGGTTTTTTTAATGGGATATCAAAGTTTTTCCACAGCAAATACTGCATGGATCTAGGGAAAATCTCAGCAAGACTCCCCTGTGTTGTGTTTTACTTGCAAAGCAGAGGTTTAAGCCTTGTTTCGAAGAAAGGAAGAAGTGGAAACTGTAAAGACCTGGGAGCTCTCCATACTTGCACTTCAGATCCCAGCTCAGCAGACCACTTTAGCAAACAATGTTAAGTGGGATTTAAGTGTACGTTATTCTGTTTGGACCCCAGTATGAAGATCAGTATCCAACAGGAAGAGTGTTGCCTTGGACCTACTCATTTCCACTATAAAAGGCACGAGTGGGGGTTCATCCTGTTAACTCGCACTCCAGCTCTGGTCACGAAAACATCACTCAGAAGTCTGTCGAACCTACCAACTGCTCCCGGGGCTGCCCCATTTCTAATCCCTGGATGCCCAGCTGCACGGTGGCTCACAGCTCTCCCCCAGGTCAGGAGAACGCCGTAGTGACCGCGACCTCCAGCACTGTCCCGTCACCTGGGTGACGTTGTCCCGCAGGAGCTCTCGGGGAAGAGGCCAGTGCTTCCCGGGCAGCAGCGCTAGCCCCAGGTGCGTTTCTGCAGCTTTTTTGAAAGCATTGGTACGTGTGACGCACTACCCAGAGTCTCCCTTAGCTCTTACAGCATGTATATGTGTAACCAAAATGAACCTCTGGCTGTTTGTCAGAGACAACTGTTGGCAGTGATAAAACAGTGGTAGAGAATAGTTTTAGACTGAAAAATATACAAAATAAAACATCAGACTGAATTCTTACTAAACTTTGATGCTGTTGAGCATTGGGGTTAGCTACTGCTTCACAAGTGTTTTCCACTGGGTTAAGATTATGTACAGCATCTGAGTTAAGGCCCTGATTTAGCGAAGCATTTGTGCATATGCTTAAATCTGCCCTTATGCAGCTAAGCACTGGCGTGAATACCTAAGTGCCTTGTGATACACAGACAAACCTGAACTGGAGCCTACAAATGTAAGTTATGTAGTTGGTACAACTCCTCTTAACAGTTTTGTTTTCCTGGTAGCACAGCTGCTCTGCTGGATTAACTATTTAATTAATCTTCATCTAAAATGTCCTGAGAACAGTTCTATAATACTAACAAATGTACATAAATACCAGAACTAAAAAGAAGTCAAACACATGGCTCAAAGCTAAACAAATATTGCTCAGAATACTTGTTTAGATTAAGATTAATAGCTGTAAACTGTGCATTCTAGTAGCAAATAAAAACCTGTTGGCCTAGAAGAAAACCCCAAAACATTCAAAGTCTATAGGATTGGCAGCACTAATATTACTTTACAATGTGGAGTAAGGGTAACAAATATCTATCTAACATTGCAAAATGATCCACCTAACCTAAGCTTATGTAAACAAGTAGGCTTTGACAATGTTTATACATCTAGGCGTGATCCTGCACTTGGACCTGGATGGGTGGAGGCCGAGAAGGTAGCAGGCTGCTGTTCCAACACGGTTCCAGCTGCCCAGATCCAGCCGCAGGAGAGGGGCCCACAGGTGTGATCCTACAAACTTGTACTGGCATTACTAGTTCCACCCCTGGGAGCATCCCATTGCAGGACTCGGTTCGGCAGGACTATACACATATAAGTAAGGGTTATTCACAAACGTAAGGCATTGCAGGACTTGGCCCTAAAATTTCTATTTTCGGCAGAGAATCCCTTTATCCATACACAAGTTCATATTTTAACATATCAAAAACTATCTAAAATAAGTCAGTGTCCCTACGTTATGCTCAGTAACACAGTTAAGATTCTGCGTTTTGGCTTCAGATCTTGCTACACATTTTTTCTTTTCATTAAAATCAAACCAACTATGAATCTTTCTCATGAAAATTAAATTAACTGTGAAAGTTAAAAATGAACAGGCCGCATTTTCAAGGTTAAAAGGAGACATTAACAGAAGTGCGCAACTCTCATTGTAATGGTTTTCCAGTACCTTCCCTTCTGACCAGTGAGCACTCTGAGGTTGCAGATGTTGGCAGCCTCCAGTCTTGCCCTGCATCCTCTGTGGTGTGGCTACTGCCGCTCTCCTTCCACCCGCTTTTTACGAACTAGACCAATAAAACAAAAGAGCAGTCAGTATTGCTTTCTTGAGAACCTAAGGGCTTTTCTCACTGACACACTCCCTTTTCAGTAACAGGAAGAAGTTTCTAAAAAATACACAGCAGGATTATGTCCATAAATGCCATAATTAACAGGTCTTAATGCAAAACAAAGCAATTGTATCTAAACTGTACTTTTCTATATCTCAGACTGTAGAATTTCACCAAATGTTAATATATTTTCTATAAAAATTAGATTCTGAGCTAAAGGTTTTAGATGATGGAGAATTCAGTTTCCAGTGCCTTCTCCCAGTGGCTCAATTTAGATTTTTGTTACAGTTTTATTGTTCTTTTAAAAGCCACTGTGTTCTAAGTTGATGCTGGTCTGCTCTAGTCTGCACAGTGGTGCTCTCGATTATTTAAGCACTAGGCCTCAAAAACTATTAACTTTTCTAATTGCACAAGTGTCTACTATAGGTAAGCAACAATCACGTCCTCTTAGAAAATAAGTTGAAGTACTCCTAAGTACTGATTTCAGTAATTTACTGTCAACAAGAAAAACATCATGTTGGACCTTTCAGTATCTGTTTAAACTTCTCATGCTCTGATCACATCAACCATCAGTACGTTAATTCTGGATTCTTACTAGAAATGAAATAGGTTGAATAGCTTTGTGTTATGGGCAGGATTATTTTGACAGTCCCATGTGAATTTTTACAGCACGTAGGATACATTGCAGCTGGTATAGAGCAGGTCTAGTTGGGCAGCATTTGCTGCTTTATACCATAATAAAAATGTATTGATTCTTTACTAACTTTGCTAGATAAAATTACTGAGGTTTTCCTGTTCATGCAATACAAACTTTGGTGTTATATCAAAATGACATGTCTTGTTTCTGATACTGAACTGCTGAAGTACAGCAGTATTACAGCAAAACTGGATGAAGGAACACTTCACCACAGAAAGTCAATAACAACAATATATTACTATAAACATCCTGTTACTTTGCTATCATGAGGTTTATTTCATAGTGCTTTTTTGGCAGACTACGTTATTCCAAAATCTATAGTGTAGCATCAGTCATTTGTGTCTGCTTTCAGTGTTTTGTTGCTTCATTTATTTTATTTTATTGATTTTTTTTAGGTATTCTGCCATACTAAATCTTGAACAAAACCATAGAATACAAAACCAAGAAAATTAAGATTAGGTACAAGACATACATCTAATGGCAACCGGTTAAATAGTGAAGGAAAAAAAAAAAGAAGTCTTTCTCTCTTTGGTGGATGTTTTAAATACCATTCTGGGACGTGAATAATTTCAGGAGCAATAGTATTTCATGGGAATACTTAGGTACTACTAAAAATTAAAACTGAAAAGAAAAAAAGTATGCATGAAAGAATTAGATTCTAGCTGAACTTTTCACTTAGTTCTCACAGAGGAACCCAAAGCCAGATAAGGCATCACAGTTTGACACTTCACTTTGAAGCAGAATTGATTAATAACACCGAGTTTATTTTTCTGGTTGATTGGTTTTACTGTAAACTACTCCTGCCCAGTCATCACCTCTCTATCCTATGTGTTGAGCACACAGGGTAGAGCGTGTCACGCTCAGGTAAAACTTGCAAAGCTTTATTGCCTGTACTTGGTCATGCAGGCAGGAAAGTCTTTTTTGTTCCCTTGGTTGAGCAGGCTTGGTCTGTCGTGAGCAGGGCAAAGACGTGAGGACTTCTGTGTCCACTGAACAAACAAGATGGGTTTGGCTCTCTACTTACTGGCCAGAACAGCTGGCAGGGCAGCTGGAAATCCAGGGTGCTCCATGGAAAAGTTGGAAGTAACTCCCCTTCCCAGAACAAGTGGGAGAAGGAGAAGAATAACAGTGGCTCCTAATCGCAGTAAGATCCTTGCTGTTGTCTACTCTAGTGTCCATGGAGCTATGCATCACCCCTCATATAGCAGACTAAACGCTGAAGAGTTAAAATTCAATCTTACATACAGACCGGAACAGTTGTGTCTAGGAAGGTCAGGGCTTGGCTCACATAAACAAATGATGAGTAGATTTAGTAGTATCTTACCCAGATCGTTGTTTTTAGTGATAGCTGCTGCTACCCTGGTTCTTGGACCTTGCTTTGTGAACTGGTATCCAAACTTGAGAATCTTGGAGTTCTCCTCCAGCATCTTGGCAATCTCCATCTCTACAGCTGTCCCTAGTTGCTGCCTCTTTGGTGATGTGGTGGAATGTCCCCAAAAGAAAAAAAAAAAATCATATGAGAGAGAAATAAGTGATTATATTTCAGTAACTGTGCTTCAAACTACAAAGAAAATCCTGTCCCTAGAAATTTTGCTCTGGGTTTTATATTTGGCTTTGACCAGTTTTATTTAGTAGTTTTCCACTGTTTGGTTACATGGGCATGGGACATGAGCTGCAGAATGACTGAGCCACAGAGGCTGCCTTGACTTTGCCAGAGCCCTCTGGGAGAACCCTCTGGGAATCTATACAGAAGGGAAACAAAAGTGGACTCCATCTGCTCTCTGTTTACCTGGTTGTCAATTTTAATCTCTGTCAGGGATTCATTCTCTTTCAGTGCATCAATCAGTGCTAAAATACCCGTCCCAGTGATGAAGTTGGATTCTACATTCAGACTCTTCAGTGTTTTGTTCACTTTCAACATATCTGCAAATGCCTGAGGGGTCAGAAGGAGGAAATATGAGATAACATCTTGAGAGTTTCAGGGAATAACAGAGAATCTGCAAAACACAGGTTAGTACCTACAAAGAAATAAAACGCAAATAGGCATAGAAGAACATGGAGGTAGATCAGAAGAGATTACACTTCTGCTTTGCATAGTCACAGGGAAATTCTGCAAGGGAAAATGAAGAATACATCCTAAAGCAGACACAGACAGACCTACTTAAAAATTGTGATTTTTTTCCAAACAGTGTTTAAACTTACAATAGCTACAGGGTCATTGCTTCGAGTAGCTGCAAGGCTGAATGTCTTCACATGCGTGTTGCTTTCCAAAGCTTTTGCAAATTCTTTCAGTGTTGGAATAGGAATATTCTGTATTAATAAGATAAATCCAGTAATTAGGAAAGCCAGTCACATTGCTAGACACTGATTTTAATTATTATCAAACTGATTAATAGCCACAGTCTACACAATTTAAACATCCCTGATGCTTTTAAGATTATCTTGGAATGGACAAAACATCCTCTGCTTACAGTGGCCTTCAGGGACCCGTGGAGGCCTGCGCTGGGATGCAATGTCAGCACTGCCTTTAATTGGGTCAGGCCAACCCAAGCATGTGACTGATCTCTGAGCTGCTTTCCTATTTTGCTGCTGGTTGTTCGG
Source organism: Podiceps cristatus (assembly GCA_000699545.1). Taxonomy (NCBI): domain Eukaryota; kingdom Metazoa; phylum Chordata; class Aves; order Podicipediformes; family Podicipedidae; genus Podiceps; species Podiceps cristatus. Next base: position 8,959 of record JMFS01027287.1, on the reverse strand, counting down.
TCTCCACGTGCCAGCTCCTCCTCCATTTGCATGTGTGGGCTAATTGAATTTGGCCAGTGATGATTATATAGTGCCCATGAGATATCTTGCTTTACAAGCTTCTAAGGAAAGGCAGCCAGAGGGAGTGACCCCTTCGGCTTTTAATTGGCATCTAATTCAATATCAGGCATTGATGACCTTGGAGCCTCTACCATAGTTCCCTCCACACCCCTTTCCTGTATGTCCTGCTTTTCCTGAACAGTAGAGAGAGACAAACTTTGAAGATAAAAGGCAAAGGCTTTGGAAATATTTGAATAAACCCTCCTATGATAACATAAATGTAACTATAGCATCTACCTTTATGTTGTTGAGATTAATTTCGATGAGACTGGGATCATTTGCTTTTATCCTTTGTAAACTTGCTTCCACGTTGGTCGGATTAGGTGGCTCCTCAAAGATGGGCTTGACCTTTTCACCTTTCACCACATCTGCAACACAAGATCTCATGAAATGTTGATGTGAGAAACAGGCATCATCAGTAACAGTCTGGCTTTTCAGTTCTCATTTAGGTTTGTACTGTAGCATTCAAGAAAGGGTTTATAAGAACCACAAAACCTGGAAATAGGAGAATTAGCCCTGTTATCCCTGCCATGCCCTTTGCACCTTCTGTGTACCCTGAAGCATGCAGTGACAGCAGCTGGGCAGTATCATCGTGGGCAAACTCCTCCGTTCTGTACAGAAGTCCCAGTATAATTAATTTGAGCCAAAGCAGCTTTGAAGACTATTGTATAGGATGTAATATACTGCAAGGGCTGCTTTGTTCCTTGTCTAACACCTGTGATGGAAGGTGTGCTCAGAACTTTCCATTACATTAGTGAGATAATGTCACGGCACCTATGTATAGACTCTGTGAACACAAAGGAACATGATCAGGAGGCCCCTCAGTTTCCTATTCTAGGCTGCTGCTATCAGCCTTTACTATAAAGTCAATTAGCTCTTGTAAAATTGACACATCTTGTAAAATTGCCACAAAATAATAAAGCATGAAAAGCAAGTCCATCTGCCAGCACCAAGATTTATGAAGCTGAGTATTCATGTTCTGAAGAAATACAGTTTTTAATGTTGGCAGCTATGAGTTATAAATATTCTTAGAGATGTGTAACAATCATAGCTTAGAACACAATTAGTATTTCTAATTCCCACGCATATAGTTGTGGAGATTAATTTATAGGCACTGACCACCCAAGCTACTAGAGGCAAGAAAGGAATATGTTACTGACCACAAGTATGTTTAAACCCTTTTATTTTATGCTGCAGACAATGAGTTATTTTGAAGACTTGTTCTCAAGACTCAATGTACTACACGTTTCTGTTCAGTGCAACAGGTAAAGTTCATGCCATATCATGGGCCAAAATAAAAATATTTTTTAGAACTCATACTCTTAGTAGAGATGAAGTCATAAACAAACCTTGAGCTGGTTTTCACTCTGCTCCTTTTTACCCTGAACTTTTTTTTTTTTTTTTAGTAATTCCCTGAGAGACCTCACATGCCTGAATAACAGTCCAGCCTTGCTAAGAAGTAGGAAATCAAAAACTACTGGTAAAATGCATATGGAGGATTCACCCTACCTTGGAGGCAAGGATGGAAAGTATACAAAAAACAGCAAAGCATTTTTTGGACTTGTGGCAGCACCCTGCCAGGCTGGGAGCTAGCGAGAGACCTGCACCCTGTTCTCAGGTTAGACACCACAGTATACTCAGTCTAGAGTTAGCAATATTTTTTACTTTCTACATATTGTTGCTTCTCATGAGTATTACCTTGTTTCTTTAATAATGGTGCTGTTTTGCCACACTGATGGGCAACTTTTGAGGTGTGTCCCTCTTTTACTGAAGCATTTCACTTGGCTAGGGAAAGGTATTGCTTTTGGACCAAAGAATAAAGCAATGTGAGGGTGATTTTCTGGTTCTTATGTCTGTGATTGGAGCATAGTTTAGCTGACTCACATAGCTGACATTTTGACTCAGTACAACAAAAATAATTTGAAACCTGTGTGGATTAGTAATGCATGCAATTGCCTGTTATGAGATCGATGGCAGCTTGCGCAGGGCCCCACTGGGGAGGCTTGCAGAGCAGCCTTAATCCTGAGAAAAATGAAGTGACATGGTGTCCTGTCTGCTCTCCCACCTCCTCTTTACTAAAGAAGGATGGAAATGAAGGTCCTCAGTAAAGATAGCTGCTGTTCTCATGGCCTTACAAGAAAACATTTTTTGAGTACTGCTTCCCTAGAAAGGGGCATTCCACGATTTTGTCGTACAAAGCAAAGTTTAGCACACTTGATATTCCAGAGCCTGGAGGCGATGAGCTCTGGATCAAGGCTTGGCAGCTCTCAAGAAAAACCTGGTATTCAGACATATCCATATCTCCCCCCATCCAGCCTCCTGTTGGTTGCTGAGCTAAGACCTGATTCACCAAAGGTCTGTTTATTTAGTGCAAACATTTCTGGGTTTGTTTTTAGAAACTACAGCTGTTTCTGCTGGGGGATTTCCTGAATGATTATACTTCCCGTGTACATAAGGAGCTGTATAACAAGACAGTGTTTAAACACACTGCCATGGGACTAAGGTAGAGGTGGTAGATCAGAGAGAGTGGCCGGGGCAGGAGCACATCCATGTGGTCTTTGCATCACTGTGAATGCAGCTTGATGTGACTCTGGTCAGAGACGTGACTCTGCCAGGGATTCTGCCGCGTTCGAACCCCGTGGTTCTGAGTCGTTCTTCAGTCGCGGTATAGGTACCTTGGGCGAGATGGCCTGGCGCTGTGGCCACCTCTTAGCTACAGCTCACTGTTTTCTGTCCACCGCCTAAACTGAAACGGAATGAAAACATATATGTCTTGGCTACTTAAATACTCTCATCCTTTCAAGCACCTCTGCAGGGCCAGATATTGCTCTCTAGGAAAACAAAGCTCCTTAGGAATGATTCATTTGCATAGTACTGTTGTCATTATAGATAATGAATTTTAAGATTGTATTTACTTTAAAGAGCTCCCCCTCATGATTAATTAGATCAATCAAGATAAGGGCCTGTTACATTACACTATATTAGACCAATACACCCAACCTGTAGGTGTATGAGTCCCTAAAGATGACATACCGCCCACAAGACTAATCTGCTTGCTTACTTCTCACGATGCCTTTTCCATCTTTACTGCGGGCTCCTCCTTCATCAAATTTTGGGTTGTTGACCATGTTGTGCACTCCAAGAACAGCTAAAATGTTTAAATACCAATGTTAATGACAGGAACAAAGACTGCAGAAAAATACCTGCTACGAATTCTAGTTTAGCTCCCCAAACAAAGCCCCCTTTATAAAATGTTAACTCTCTGAGTCGTGGTTGCTTGTAGGGAGAGTCTTTAGGGGTCTAAATACTGGAGATACAGACATCTTTAATATAGGTTTTTGAACAACTAAATCAATGTAGTACACATATCACAGAAATGCCAGCTGGAAGGAACCACTGCGGGTCATCTTGTACAGCCTCCCTCTCAAGGAGGAGTGTTGCCAACATTAACCAGGTCAGCCATGGCTTTGTTTAGCTGGATTCTGAAAACATCCAGGGATGGAAATCCCACAGTCTCTTGCAGTAACTTGTTCCAGTGCTACACTCCTAATCTTTTTTTTTTTTTTTTTTCCCTTAATATACAACCTGAACCTCTTACTGATCTTTGTTGCCATTCATGCTGGAGTTGAGTTTCTTATAGAAGAACATGGATGCTAATGTGCTTGGAAAAAAAAAGAAAAAGGAAAAAACCCAGGACTTTAATATAAATAGTGAGGATATAAACTATTATGAGAAAAATGAAAAGATAAACCAAAACTCCATAAAAGAAGCTGTAAAGTTATCTTCTGTGCAAATGAACTTCCACAGTGTCAGAGAATGAATTGTGCTGTGTTTGCTGATACTTCTCTCATAAATTATCTAATTGAACTTTATTCTATAGGATCATGCATTAATTAAAAGTTATTAACTTGCTGTAGATTTTTACTTTTATCACGTTTTTTTTTTTATGGAAACTGTCCTGTAAGCAAATGGCTCTTTAGTTGCTGTTGCAGACTATTTTCAGAACTGTGGGCAGTAGGCGTGCTACTTGCTGGTTTTCATTAGACTTTGATACCTACAAGTTCTTGGTGTGAATGGCTGGATATTGACCAGAGCTGGGCAAAACTTGGAAGTTCATTCCATGAACTTCAGGCTTCCTGGGAAGTGCCAGCTGCATTATAATCCTGTCATACACCACATTTCAGTCAGAGCCAAGACTAATGCATCCAGAAATGGGTGGTGTAGCCAAAAGTTACAGAAGATAATGGCAAGATCACATCTTTCAATATGAAAATATAATAGCTACAGGAGTTTTCAGTTTAATATTGATCTACTCCAGATTCAAATTAATCTAATACGCTGAAATATTTCATTTAGATTTTCCTCATGAAAACGAAAATATTGTCAATACAGTTGAAATTCTCCCACCAAAATTTCTGTATATACTAGAGCCCCAAAAGGTAGACCATGGGCCTCAGAGAGCCTAGGGAAGGATAAGGATCCACTTTGAACTGGGTGGACAAGGCAGGAGATGTCAATGGTTCCGTAGGGAGGTCTCAACACTAGGCTGAGCAGGGTTTGCGGATTACCCATTGACATCAATCTCACCAGCCCTGGCTGGTTTGCCTCTTCCCAAATTCGGGATTCAGATGATGATCTTCTACTGACATAAACATATGACATACCCATGATACTAACTGCTTGAAAGTCACAGGCAGCTCAATAACTACAGATCAGCCTTCGTTATACTGTAGGCTCAAATGTTATTTATGTACTCTAAAACATGAGGTTATACTCTGGATTAAAGGAAAAGAATTAAAAATGGTGAAGATAGACAGGTCTAATCATCTGGCAACCAATTTTCTGATTCAAGGGGTTAGATTCCAAATTTCCTCATGGATGCAGGACCTTTGTCCATTGCATCCTCCAGCAAGTTCATCCTGCCATCTGGGATGTCAGAGTTGAGAGGAGGTAGCAATAGTATGCTACAAACAATGCAACGCAGTAAGATCAATGGTCTCCATTACAATGCAGTCTACCATCTACCCTTCCTTTCCCCAGATCACGTTAGCTGGTTCATCCCCTTGCCTGCCATGTCAATTATAAGTAGATGACAGAAGTCTAAAATGCAGCAGCTTGAGTCACGCTTGAAGTCTTCACGGGCAATGTGTGGCTCGCAGGTTGGCCACCTGTCTGCCTACTGAAATAGCAGGTAGAGAGATGATCATGAGCCAGTCTTAGTGGCAGGTGTAGGCAGAGAAGAACTGGATGTGTAGGAGCACCATACATATATATTATCTAACCTGCAAGGTCATAGAGCTCAGTATCTGAAGCGCTGGCCAGAGCTTCTTCTAGTTCAGGATCCAGGGTCACCTTCTCTTCTGCACGGGTTTCTATGGGCTTTTCTTTAGGAATAAATATTTTTCCTAAGAGAAGAAAAAAGAGTCAGTAATAAATTACGGGAACAACTCCTCTGCCTCCCGGCAGTGGGGGAATAAGTCTGTGACAGTGTAACTGCTGGGAAATATTATAAAGTCCATGTTTTCGTCTTTCTTACTTGATGCTATCCTCCACACCAGGTCTTAATGGAGTCTAAAAATAAAAGGTGCAGACTTCTGCTCTGTATTAATGATTGTTAATGTGGAAGTAAATTTCCTAAAATAAATCCCCAGGAGCAGTCACAGCTGGGATTTTTCTGAAGTTCCTGTGGGCTTAAAAAGGTAGAATCCGGTTTACATGAAAAGCTTGCAGAAATTTCATCCTTTCATTTAAATGAGGCACCAGGAGAAGTTAAAACCATCCTGCTGCAAGAACCTTTCAGTTTACTGAATTCCATACAAGAGCCTGAAAGCTCAGCAACCCCATTCTCTTCCAGTAACTCAGTTTGATTCCCAGCCTCTCCATGAGTATTTCCCCTCTGTGTCTCCTGATGATCATTCACATAAATAGCCTTATCCTGATCATCTGTGCAGGCCTGAAAAGTCTGAACTGAACCACGTGTTCCCCAAGAAAGACTCCTGACCTATTTGTCTCTCCTTGTATACTGTGGTTACATTGGGGTTAGCAGGTGTGTGTTTCCATGTGATATTATTCCCCAAGACTGAGATCAGCAGCCCTTTTGCTGAAATGAGAAAACTGTAGGATAAATCCAGGAACAACACAGAAAGTCCCACTGCTCCTTCAGCCTGCTGTTATAGTGAACCTCAGACGACGCAACTGCAAACGCTTGGAGCGAGACCCTTTAAATCAGAGCTCGGGCTGCACTTCAGTCACCAACACTGCTGGGCCTTTTCTCCCACTCAACGCTTTCCTCTACCAAACCCATACAGTCAGTAATACATTAGATGATGCCACATGCAACGGATGGTGTCATTGCTCCAACAATGCTGTGAATTCCCCTGTTCTACTGTCTGTCCGTCCGTGTGTGTCCTGTCCCGTCCCGTCCCCCCCCCCCAGTAAATAGTTCCCCTCACCTTGTCCCTAACAGCTACTTCTCAAGCGGGCTTTAGTTAATCCCACTGTAATGAAGCTGTGATGACCTTTGGATGTAGGTGTCTTTGGCTCACTGTCAACTTGAAATTGTCTTTTCGTGCAGCTTTCGACACTAGATGAATGCTTCTAGACACTCTAGATGAGTGCTCTAGCACTCTAGATATGCTTGAAGCATATCCAGTGGCTTTCTGAAATGTCTCTAAAATAGTTTGATTTTAACTGTATTGGTGATAATATTTTGTTACTATTAATAAAAGAAGTTATGATATGTAGTATTTAATTAAAGATGTTTTGTCTCTGTTTTTTCAACACTATCATCCTCTTGTGGCTTAATTCTTCTCCATTATCGTCCAAAGTATCATTCTCATGTTGATAATATCAACTTCATTTATCCCTTTAATACAAGTTTATCTACAGCAATTTCTGTATTGCCAGCTTCCGTGACTGAGGTCACTGAATAAGCTGCGAAAAAAAATATAATGGAAATTTCTGAAGCTCCAGCAAAGTTTACTGACGCAGGATTCCAATTATTTACCCTAGAGATATTTGTACTAAGGCTAAGTAATTTATGAGTTCAAAACTGGACAGAAGATTATGTAGAAAGACAAAGTACTGTCATATTATGATTCATTTTTCATGCAGTATTTTAAGTAAGTAATTTTTTAAGAAGAGGCTTCTAGAAGATAAAAGCCTTTGTGGGCCAAAGATACGAATCATTTTCACTTTCACCGTGCACTGTGTGATGTGAATTAGAGGCAGCCATCCCAGCAACGTCAAAGAAAAGTCAAGTGGAAATCTCGCGTGAGAAATACCCTGTGAAGGTAGTCTAGTCATGCTCTCTCCAGATTTCATAACAGCATACATGCTAAGATTTCAGGCTCTCTCCGTACTACCACCTGATGTGAAGCATTGGGTGGCAGCTTCCAGGCACCACTGACCAAAACTTAACTTGATGCAAGCTTAGCTGGTAAGGATAACACATAGGGAAAAAACCCAAACATGACTATGTTGGAATTGATCAGAATATCTGAGTAAACCATCAATAGTGAGGAGTGCTTTCTGTAAAATATTTTCCTTTCAGATCAGTGGTGATTCCACGTAAGTTTCAAGTAATCAGTAGGTTGTTTGAGATCTTGAGGGAATCCTACTTATCTTTATCCTTACTGAAGGTACTGTCCCCTAACAGCTATACTCCACAGAGCCACAGCTCGCACAAAACATCTCCGTCGGGCAATAAGCAGTTCTTCAGAGACCCAACCCCCAGCCAGACTATTAGCAAATACTGTCAGAAGTCTACACTCACACAACTTTGTAAGGGGACGCAGCACCTCGAGTCTGCTGTAAACTGGACACAATATGTATTACAGTTGGTTCTTCTCTATGGGCTTTGGATGTGGACAGGCCAAGTATCTTGTGTAGCAAGAAATCCAGGGGTAATGGAAACCAGCACAGGCTTATACTTTTTCCATGCAGTTCGCATATATAGGAATACAATTTTTAAGCATTTGTTTCAGGCATACGTAATTCTTGGATGGCAGCCCAAATTTTTTTAAGTGGGTAGATGACTCCCAATGATAGGTTCCTTTAAAGCATTCTTGGCAAATGTTTTAGAAAAAAATTCTATTACTGGTTATATGAAATATTTAAAGGGGCAAGGTCATGTCAAAGATGGTAATATATATCTTTAATATATGTGGCCATTGCTGGCATCCAGTGGTGTTTTAAAAATATCTTTTTTTCTGCTATCTAGATAAGAACATTCTTTTGCATTATCCCACTGTGAAGAGATGCTGTAGCATAGCAGAGAGAGGTTAGAAGAGCTTACGCATTTAGCACATTATTAGGAATTCATTACCTGTCCACCAACAGCAAATCTGTGTGACTGTGTTTACAGATGGCTGTCAACCAGTTTTCCTTCATTATTTTAAGGTCAGAGTTTAAAGATCCAGGAGGTCCCTCCTAGTCCCACATCCATACATTGCAAATTCATTATACAGTGCCATCATGGAATTCACTGACAAAATAAAATATGTATTGTGGCTTGCTTGTTTCAATGGTCCAGCTTAAATTTAAAATTTATTATTTGGAAGAAGCCTTGGAAGAATAGTAATGTTTTATTATTCTAAAGTGAGATTTATGAAGAAAGGCTGTTGTTCTTAATGCTCTTTATTTTCACACTGTATTTTAGAAGGTACTTTATTAGAACATTCCATGTGGCATAATTAGTGAGGGCTGTGTTACCTTTGCCTCCAGAATAAACTAATGTTCTGTGCTAAGTCTTAATAGTAAAAGTTTATCTTTCTACCAATGAAAAACACAGTGACAAAAGTTATGTTTATACATATCATGCCTGAATCACAGAATCATAGAATCATCGAATGGTCTGGGT
>KL261416.1:0-11377 GCA_000699545.1 Podiceps cristatus | reverse complement strand
CTGCCTCTCACATCCCATGGGCTGTCCGGGGGTCCAGCTTGTCTAGGGACTGATTTTCAAGATCCAGGACTTTTAAAGGGCTGTATATTATCCACAGATGATTTCGTGTGTATGAAAATCCATGTAGGAAGCAAGCCTACAACAATTTTTAGGCATGCGTGCTAAATACCACTTGGAGGTGACAAAATATCTGGTCTTAAGTGAATAACGTGTCCTTTCAAGAGTGAGGACATTGCCAGTGCTTGACGTTAGTCACTGCTCTTTTTTCTTCTGAATGAATGCATACATAGGAATTACTAGGGCCAGAAAGTGCTTCTTTTTAGGTGGTGTCTCTCTTCTGTTGTTAATGTCCTATGTTTCTTGTGAATGTATTGTGGGATAAAGGGGAAGTACAAGTACTTTGTGTGCTCAAGTGTTAGTGGATATCAAACAGAAAAGTACATCTGGGGTTTGCAAAAGCAAACTATGTTTATGAGATATATACAAATGACTACAGAGTCCAGCCGTTGGAAGAATTAATGTATTTATTTATAGCTGACTGATTTGAGACTAAAATATTGGAACGCATTCACATATTCTTATTTCTTCTGCCTCAGTTTATACTTTTTTTTTTTTTTTTTTTGCCAGCAACCAAAGGCAAGAGAACCTTTTTTTAACCACAGCGCTTGTCTCCTTTCCAAGGCATAAAAAAAATAAATAAATGTTTAGTAAGCACAACCCACAAAACGAGGGGAGGATCTTTTCTATCTTTTCATCCTGAAAAACTGCACAATAATATTGACTCTCTCTTACACGAAACTCCAGCGCACTCTGGAAATCTTTCAGTAGAAAGGGGGAAAGGTAACAGAAAAGCAAACGGTCACGGCATCTTAAGGGAGAGAACAAGACTTTGATTCTTCAGCATTCAGTGCAGCAGCTCAGCTTGGAACAGAAAGGCTTGCAAGTAGAGGGAGAAAATAATGCATAATCCCTGGACAGCTTCCTTACCTTAACCACAGTTTCTCCAGTCCACAGTTTTATATTCTTGAACTCTTGCCTTGTTCCCTGGTGCATAAAACACATGTATACCATTAGTGTTTTTTCTGCAATTGGAAGACAGTTCTCAATGTTGGTTTTGATGCTAATCTGTGATATTTGGGCACATGTTGCTACGTACCTTGAAAAATCCCTGGCATGGAAGTAATCGTGGTTTTTAATATGTTCATCTGTATATTACCTAGTTTGGTGGAGAACTTTGCATGAATCTTTTTCCGTATGTCTAGGTTTGCATTTTGGATAGAATATCCTTCCTTGCTTTTTGACAAATCTTTGCAGTCTATCAGAAGATGAGGCTGTTTCTCAAGAGTACACTTTGTGCTATGTATAAAACAACATTAGTGACAGGGTGTGCTTTTTTCAGTTGGAACTGACATTTGATACATTAGCCAAACGAGGACCGCAGCCAGATCATAATTGGATATGTATTTTCAACATCCTCAGCCCTTCAGCCAATTGGCTGGGACTCCGGGAGGCTTATTAGTAGAAATGCAGCTTTATCTTTTTTGCTAATCTGACTAAAGTGAAACCATCAAAGAAGGAGCCAAAATGAGGGAACAAGAGAAAGATAGAAATACCAGACCTTAGGCGGCAAGCTGCTGTTCAAGAAAATTGTGGCTCATTAGGCTTTGCAGGCAACGGCAACGTGCAGAAAAGGTAGCACAGAATGGCTTTAAGATGAAGAAAATTTTCGAGCCGTACATATCTGTTGCAACCAAACACTTAATGGCTGAAAGGAAGAATCCATAGGGGAATATTGGCCAAAATCTAGAGGCTTTCATTCTATTTTCATTTGCTGCTAAGGCAGGTTGAAAAAAGGCTGCCATTGAATGCATTTGCAAAATCACACCAAGTCTTTTTCAGGCACATCTCTTTGTCAAATATTTGTCATTGCCCAGCTGGAAGAACAGTTTATATATGATGTTGCACAGAGAAGTAATTGATTAAGTTAGATTTAATCCACAGGCCATGTTTAAAATGAGGTAGGTTAAAAACCCTTCTCTCTTGCATGGTTCATCCTGATGAGGAATTTTAGTGCATGTTAGTGAGTAAGGGACAAAGAGGCAGCAGGAACTGGGCAAATGGCTGTTGTAAAAGCGATGAAACAGGAGAAGTTTTGCAAGAAGTTTTGAAACATATGCAAATTACAAGCCCGGCATTTCTGAAAAGAAATTCTCCAGAATAGATTTGCTGAAGTAAGGTAGCACATGCATATACCTACACAGAGCTCATTGCAAAATAAGAGCTTGCATGTTCATTTAGCAAACTTGCAAGCTGTAAGACACTCCAGTAAAACTGTACTTTCTCATACCTACTTCCAGCTGCTATCAGCTGATGCCTTTGCCATGTGTGAAGTGACAGGTTCTGCACTCGCCTGACACACGAACTTAAGCAACGAATCAGAAGTAGTGAGCGGTAAAAGTGGAAGCTGTAATGAACGTGGAAGTGGCAATCAGCCATCATTCACTGCTGAACAATAGTATCAATAGTAAAAATAAATTTTCCATGAACTGTTCAACCACCATAATACGGAAACACTTAGAAAAGGTTTATCTGGACTTTTTTGTTTTAAGGAAAGCAAAAATTATCAAACCCAGATCAGACAGTGGTCTAAATGGTTTAGTATTTTGTACTTGACAATGATCAGTACCAGATGCTATCTAGAAGCATTAGGAGTTGACTACGCTCCTAGGTTTTCTTCTTAAGTGGTTAGAGTTAATATGAAAGTCAGAGAGATATGTCTGAGCACTTAGTTAATTTCAAAGCCAGCAAGACATCCATCTTTTAGCCCACAGCACAAGGGAGGTAATTTAAGCTGGTTTAGCACAACACTCAAAGAATCAGAGTCGAGCAAGTTGAGTTTCACCTCTCATCTACCGCTGGTGAAGTTCAGTCACGCGATGGCCATCAGGGGTAAGATGAAATGCAGTCATTTATTCTTCTCTCGTGTTTTTCCCATGTCTAAACCCCATGTGGAGTAACTGAGAAGGTCTGTCTGAAGGTCTCTCACAGCATCACAGGCACTGTGGTGCCTGATTTCCTCTGAGCCACAGCTCTGGGATGAGACATGACAAGCCTCAGGGTTTTACCTCTGAGGGAAAACCCATCTGGTGATGGCTGTTTGGTCTCTATCTGAAATATTCCACTTCCTGAGGTGCTCTTGATGTATAAGTCAGAGGCCGAAGGGGTGTTTTTAAACCAGAGCAAATTCACATCTAACAACAAAATCCCTGCAAAGTCCCATTGCTCTTCCCATGGCAGAGTGCTGCCTTCCTTCTTTTCCCTTTTTCAGCTGCTCCCAATATTGCCAGTGAAGCCAATGGATAACCTCTCTCCCCACAGTCAGATCTTTCTGTTTGCCCTGCTCCATTGCCCTCTGGCTCCCTGGCCACAGGGCTGTCCCCCGATGAGAGATGAGGACCCTTCCCAAAAACTACCTTTCCACTTCTCATGGGGGTTAAAAAACTGGAGCTTCAGCCATTTTCATGGTTTAAATAACAAGTTTAGTTTCACAACTAGGGTGGGCTAAATCCACCCTATTTGATCACTTATAATCATCTGGCTATACCCTTGGCTAATTTCTAATCCATAACAGCATATTACTCAGCCAGACAGTATTTACAGTTTTTCATTAGCCTCTGGAGATGAGGTAATGGGGGGAGGGGGTGGCGGTGTGGGGTGGGATGTAAAGTTCAAAATAAATTCTTCTACAGAATTCAGTCTGCACATATTCACAAGTAATTCAAACAAGCCCTTAGCTTTAAGCACCTGGGGTCTTTAAAAGTAGGGATTTAAGCATGTGCAGAATTGACTTTTTTACAAAGTATGGTTCTTCTATTTCTTTTTGGAGTGCTCCTAATCTATCTTTACATGTTGCCTCATTTTATGATAGATGTTAACATTACTGAAAATCATTCTCCTAAAGAGAGGTGGTTGACTAAACAGCCACCTGTTAAACTCTGGTAAAATATCGGTACAACAAAGGGCTACCAAAGAGTTTTGTTGTTTACGCCACAGCCGTAACGAGCCAGCACTGGCTAAAGCCACAGAGGTCGTAGGTGTCAAAGCTGACTACACTTACAGATGTTCCAGGCTAAAACTCAGTGATTCATAGGTTGTCCAAATAGGCTACTGTGAAATAGCTTCTTGACTTGATTATTTTGCTAATATCCTTCAAGAATTGTTGATCTTTTCTGTCTAGATCTAGACAGAAAATCTAGATGATTTTTGTTCTGATGATCAGTTACCTAGCCTTTCTATTCATCTCATCTAGTGCAGATGTTCAGGACAAAAGGATAGGTTGGCAAATCCAAATGCCATGCTTCTGATAAGAAGTCTCAGGTGGCTAATCCATCACACTGAAATACATAAAACTTTCAAGATATGCAGAAAATATTCAGGATTACTTTGTTACTGGGGTATAGTTAATGCAGACCAACTAGTAACAGTTAAGGATTAACTATTAACAATTCAGCCTCGAGTTACACCAGGGGAGGTTTAGATTGGGTATTAGGAAACATTTCTTGACTGACAGTGTTGTCAGGCACTGGAACAGGCTGCCCAGGGAGGTGGTTGAGTCACCATCCCTGAAGGTATCTAAAAGACAGGCAGATGAGGTGCTTAGGGACATGGTTTAGTAGTAGTTAGGCACAGTTGGACCTGATGATCTTAAAGGTCCTTTTCAACCAAACGATTCTATGATTCTATAAGAAAGTAGGTGCAAAGGTCAGAATTACTCCAGGAAACCAAAGAAATGAGGGCAGCAAAATGTCATTTCCAAGGAGAGTATAGTACAATGATGAATTCCTTTCCTGTAAGTCCATACTGTAAGTACAGTGCTGGTAACCTGCAAACACAGCCTGGAAGTAAAATCTCCATGTGGCTGCTTCATTCCATGTTGAAAGTTGAAATTTTGATCCCTCCCTAAAAAAAATATCCAAACCCAGAACTCTGTTTCTGAGCCTGTAAAATAAAAGTGTTGTGAACAACCACAGCACAACGGCCCTACAGATGCATAAGGATGCTTGCTGCCAAGTGGGGTTGTTGTGGAGTTGCACCATATTGTAATGGCATATATGTTGCAATAACTGCAATCGCATGAAATGCACACATATATTGTGATAACAGCACTTTGGAACTGCATGGTGAATGATTTATAGTACCACTGAGTTAAACCTAAATCAAACAAGTAAGCCATGGCATATTTCTGTGTTTCGCTGATACTTCAACCAGGCCCAAGATGGTATCTTCAAATAATTGTGGAGGTGTCTAGGGTGTTATGCCTTCTTTTTTCAAAAATTGTATATCTGCCTATCTTTGCTCTTTTGTGGATCCTATTACTAGCAAAGCTGGAAAATTTCCAATATGCTGAAGAGTTTACACTCAATACAAAGCACATTTCATTATCTTTGGCTTGTCTTAAAAGCCAAGGTCTTTAATCAGGTGAACTCCTGTTGACTATAGCTGCAGTTTGCAAAAATCTTTCAATATAATGGATCTTTGTCCAAAAAGGAATGCAGGAAGCAAAACTGAAATCTCCAGGAACAGCCCTCAGGATTTAATCCTTTGCCATTACTGTGGGTCTGGTCTGAGGAAAGACCGTAAGCTGTCTAACTGGATATAAGTAAGCAGGTCCCCACTGCTGGCTGTTACTGTGGCCTGGCAAAACATGGGGAGGAAAGCTGCGGCTCATCAGCTCGCAGGGACGCACTGGAATATGCCAACTTTTTTGCCTTGAAACTGCTTGGCATGTCAAACAACCTAGGTTTAGTCACTAAAATGATTGCACGTTAGATTGCAAAGGATTGTGAGCTGGCTGCACACAAAAAACAGGAAGGCAAAATCTATAGGATCGTTACTACCAGCTGAAACCCATGGGCCAGATGGGGCTAGTAGGAATGAGGCCTCAGCTATGCCGAGGAGTCGGGAAGTCTGGGGGCTGTCTGGCAGCACAGAGCCCCAAGAAGGGTGTGTGGTGCAGGCTGTGCCCATGGAGTGAACTTGACCCTGAGGGCTGTGTCCGGGGGCCGGCAGGAGAAGACGGACAGCTGTGCGAGCTCCAGGAAAAGGGACCTTTGCTTGTTCACCAATGTAAAGCAGTGGCATTGGTTTTGGTGCTGTTCATTCAGATTTGACTGGGGGCTGAGAGCCCAGCCCAGACCTGGGGCCCTAGCAAAGCTGTGTAAAATAAAAGGAGAGTGGGGGAGAGTGAAGGGGAAAGGCAGAGGAGTATGGAGATGTTTATCGTGTACATCCTGGGGCCTGTGCTGTTCCCAGTTCCTCTTTTGCACTGAGGTGGGTGAGAAAGTGCCACTGGGAGCAAGGGAGCACTGCTCCTTTCAGTACCCTTCGGTCGGCCTTAGGCAGGGTGCTCCTGCCCAGCTTGTGCATGTGGTCTGCAAGCGCCTGGCTGAACGGGCTGGCTCCGGAGCCTTTCTGAAATGCTGTGCCGAGGACCAGAGCAGATGCCAGGGTGTGAAGCCTCATCTAGCTCACCAAGAGGCAGAACGGGAGAGCAGTCCCATTGTCATCTCCACTGGTGCTTGTGATATGCTTGTTCTGCTGGTTTGCAGGCAGATTACTCTGTTCCAGACCCATAAAGCAGACAAAAGGGTGGTGCTTTGACTGTTCTGCAAATAGATGGCTGTAGGACCGGGAGGGAGGCTATCTGAGAAAACAACACTCTGTCCCCCACAGCACATGCACCAGTCCTAGACTAGAGTCCTGCTGGGAGTAGTGCAGGTCCAGACTGAAGGACTGACCACCAAGTTTACCGCCCGATTAAAAAGTAAAAAAGAGGCTGTAGAAAAACATCACATCCACTTTGAAGAACCCAATGAGCAAGACGCCATTAGCTCTGCAGTTGACATCTCCATGAAGCGAGCACTCCTGCTCCAGCATGGCACGTGCTAGGGTTAGGACAATGCCCCAGGAGCCGGCGGAGCAGCAGACCCGTGGTCAGGGCATGATGGTAAGGTCAGCAGAGCGCTGTGGCCCGCTTGCACGGCCGAACCAATCCTCTCTGCTCTGCCCCCACCCGCTGCGACAATGCAGCTGCCACACGACTCCTGCTTCGGCATGTTGCGCTACGTGGTGTCTTGTGTGCTGCAATGGAATTTAGGCTGCATCAAGATGAAAGCATAATTGTTCTCAACAGCGGCATAACTGTGATAGCTGCCCCCAGGAGAAACCCCTCTGTATGTGAAGTTTATGCCAGAGACTCAGGAAATCACACATCTGGTTTGCTTTATCTCCCTGCTCCGTGCTCACTGAGGGCTAGGCTGCGGATTTACCCTCTAGCCCAGAGTGAAGCACAATTTATTCCCTGGGACAAACTAGGGACTGAATTATAATTCAGCTACTGTCTGAACTGTGCTCCTCTGAAGCTCCTTGCCCAGTCCAGCCCCCTTGTTGGCGCAGGCCAGCCCTGGGAGCAGGGACACCAGTCACGAGATGCAGTCCTTCCCTGAGACCTCGTCCCGCAGCCCCTACCCAGCGTGGCTGCCTGGAGCATCCCTGGAGCTGCAAAGACCTTGACTGTGTATGGGGGGAGGCAGGAGGTCCATGAAGTGGAGGTGAGCCTGACATTTTACCTGTACTCAAGAGCTGTTAGGTTGTTAGTTGCACAGGCTAGTACAACTAATTGTTAGTTGTACAGGATCAGCCTACAAAGCTTCGTTTACAACTAGTGTCTGCTGCTCGCAGCGGGCTGGGGGTCAGCTACTGCTGCTGCCCATGGGAAGGGACACGGTGCTGAGAGGCACACAGCTCCACCGCCAGCGGCTGGGTGCTGCCTGCCAGAGGCAGTCCCTCCTCCTCGCCGGGTGAGTGTCCGGCACACGGATAGCATTGGGACAGGACGTCAGAGGCCCCCTTGGCCTGTGCAGCGTCCCACGGGAATAGGCTGAGCACCCTGGTTGGTATTAGAGGGTGGTGTTGCAATAGCTGGGCCCTGTTTTGACTGTGTGAGCACCACCATTGACCCCAGTTCTCCATTTCTTCAACAGAAAATAGCTTTTTGGTGAAACATGAGTATGAAAGAGGGAAATGCTTTCATTAAAAATGAAGGGTTCATGGAAAGTAGCAAGGGCTTGGAAACTCAAACTGTTGTCTTTGAAGACAGCGGCACTGCAGAGAAGGTTAATGAACACTGGTTTTGGTAAGTTTGTTACGAACACGGCTTCCCATGCGCTGCAGAGAGCCAGCTTATTTCTGCCCTAATGAGCAAGCTGAAACATGGCCTTGTGTACGCTGCCGAAGGCAGAGCCGGAAGACTCCAACAGAAAAAAATTTCTCTGTTACCCTCAAGCCTCAGTCTAAAATTGCATCCAAACTTGAACTGAATTATTTCTGAAAGGGTAATTACTTCTTGATTACTTTTTACCAACCTCTAGGCTCCCAGGCTCCAGGCAGAAGTCAAACTGTCAGATGTCGAAAGGGGGAGAGAGAGAGAAAGAAAATGTTCGTACAGTGACTCCAGCCCAGCTGGAAGAAAGAAGCACAATAAATCTTTTCTAGTGGGAGCTCCAGACCACTTTCCAGAGGCTGTGCTTCTTCTAATGAGTTTCTGATAAGCCTCCAAGCCCCAGCAGGACGCTGACCTGCTCTGGCTGCACTGGAGGCCGCGGCAGTGCGTTGCAGCGGTCAGAGCACATGGAAGGCAGACCCTCTCCACAGAGTCGCTCTTCGTCCCCTGGGGGGATGGGCTGGGAAGGGGTCCAGTCTTTCTGTCCCACCCCAGCCACAAGCCAGCCCAGCCCAAGAGGTCACTCGCCCTGCAAAGCGCTGCTCACCACCAGCAAGTTGCCAGATAACGTTGCCGTTACGGGGCAGAAGGGAATTGGTGTGCGCTCCCCTTGCCACGAGCCACCCGCTGGCCCTAGGCCAGAACAGGAGGCATGTTTTCAAACTCTCCCTCGTTCCCCAGCCTCACTCCTCACAGCAAACACTTCAGGAGAGAGAGCCTGAATTCTCCCATTTGCCTCTGTCTTGCCTGGGCATGGCAGCAACCTTGCACACTGCCTGGCCAGTTTTCCGCATCGTCCTGTCAGCACACGAACCTCCCGCACCCGAGCGTCCCTTCTGGGGACGGACCACAGTTCTGCAGGATGGGGGTTTTGTAGCCCAGCGCATCACCTTTCCAAGCAGGTTGATCACTCTCTACACAGAAGCCACTTTGTATTCCTAAATCTTCTCATCACACTTTTTTTCAGCCTTGTCCTTTCTGAGTGGGGGTAATTGGTACTGGACACAGTATCCCTGGAATAAGTATATTTCTGTTTTCTATGGTGGTATGTGACACTTTTTCTTTTGTTTGGACTCATTTTAACAGATTCTCACATCCAACTTTCTTAGCATGGAGCTGGTATTAGAAAGAATTGTCTGCTGTAATTCCAGTCTTCCTGAATTTCTTCTTGAGAGACATTTGCTCATTTAGAGTCTATCCATGTGTAGGTAAGGCTAGGGTTGTTTTTCCCTGCATGCATAATGCAAAAGGTTCTTTTTAACATTAAATTTCATCATGGCAGTTTATCACTCAGTCATTCATTGTTGGTGAACACTGAGAAAGTAATTTTTCCCCAGCAAAGCTAATGGAATTATGCATGGCTTTCCCTTTGTGGAGCAAATATCACCAGTGCTACAGCCCTTGACCAGATGTCTTGGTTATAGCTGCTGTATTTGAGAGAAGAATGCTGCAAGGAACATGAAGCCTAATTCATTCTCAAAAGAAACTCTGATCCTGAACATCTTTTATTCCTTTAAGTGTTTTAAATGATGGCTTCCTTCCTTCATTTCTCTTTGATTCAGCAGATGCTATGCAGCATCAGGACTAGTTTGGGTAATATGTCATACAGTCTCCATACACTGGTTGGGTTGGATTTATTTATTTCCATAGGTTTCTTCAACCGCAGGGGTACAACACATTTTATATTCCTTAGTATATCAAAGCCTAGTGGCAGGATGTGAACTTTCTGTGTGTATGTGTGTATGTGTGTGGGTGTGAGTCCATTTCTAGGATAAGAAAGGAAAATCAGAACAGGGGACACAGCACAAATTGGTGTGTTTTGTGGGACCTAAAGTTTCCATCTCATGCATCAGCCCTATCATCTCAAAGAGACTTTGAGATAGGAAACATAAAAATGTATTTTCACAAAACAGTGGAGCACTAATAGGCCTGGATGAGGGAAAACAAGGCTCCTATCCTGACTGTGAAATGGGTGTTAACATCAGGCAGGACAAAAGAGAGGTGCCATGGGCTTTTAGAGCAAGAATAATGTCAGTGGACCACCTAAGAAAGCCAAAGCCAAGGACAAAGCTCAAAGGAGATCTGTGTTGTGCTCTTGACCAAATGATCCAGTTTCAACAGAAAGATGCTAATTTGGATTTTATTCAAGGTTCCTCATGTCTGGGTGAGGACTGGCAGACAATTCAGCCTACTCATGGATCCAGAATGACAATATGTGTAATTAACAGCAATAATTATTATTACTAACCCTAAATCATGCAAAACCTACAAGAAACATACATAGCTCAAAGAGATGCCCATGATCAAACCACAATAGTTTCATTTGCCCTTAATAGCAGGTATATGGGCAAGTAGGAATTCAACTAACAGAAAATCAAAACAAATAAATAGAAAAGTGCAGTTTTGTCCAGAAAATGGTGATAATCTATGTCTTCCAATTCAAGTAGCTGTATTCCAGTGGTATCAAAGTATTTTGTGGTGTTGTCTTCACATATTTCTTCAGTCACTGATTTTCATTCTCAGGCTAGGCAGCTGTTCTGTTCAAATTCCCTCTTATTTTTCAAGTAATTTAAAGACCTATCTTCTCACAGCAAGTCAAGCAATTCCTGTAAAAATTATTAATGAGTAATAAATCAATATTTATCTTTCTTACTGAGTACCTGGACATCCATTTTTGAGTACATTCTCCCTTTTTATTTTAGAGAAGGGCTGTAAGACTTTTGATGGCACATGACTGTTTCTCATACTCATAATTCATTTCATTTAGAAAGAGTTAAACTCCTTAAAATGAACTAGTAGGTGAGTATTCACACATAATGGAAATACAAGAAGAAGGAAAACATGTTGAAAACCTTAAACTAATATTTTATTTTAATCAGGACTTTTATTTTTCCCTCAAAAGGTAATAAAATGAATACACACAGTCAGCACGGTTTCATTTCCTCAGGAGCTACACGGACCAAGTGTTGTATCAGGTGCTACAGGGGCTTCTGTGGGAAGTGTGGTTTCTTTATTTGTCCTTTATACCTCGTCAGTCAGTGACTGAAACATGAGTAACTTCTTGAGACACGACTTGTGAGTTACACCCCCCACCCC
>KL261415.1:21526-43146 GCA_000699545.1 Podiceps cristatus | reverse complement strand
CTGTGCTGGCGAGGCTGCTGTCGCTGCAGCATGGCACAGCCGCAGAAGCCTCCCCACCGTAACATTTCACGGCCTTTCCTTTTGCCGAGAAGACCGCTTTGTTTTTTCCGACTGGGAGCAGAAACGCGGTGGTGTAGCTGCCGTCTCCCAGCACCCCCATCCTCACCCGTGGGTACGCGCAGCAGCTTGTAGTGGAAAACTTGTGGGGGGACGGCCCAAGGGAGCGTTCCCTGCCCTTCCAGCAGCTCTGCCCTTGCCTCGTCCTCCTCCCGGCTGTCCTCAGCCGCCCTGGCCCAGGGCAGAGCGCAGCCTCGGGGCACAGCCCTCTCTGTCCTTCCCTGCCTACCAGAATAGCAAAGAGCCAGGGCAGCGCTTTATCTCTCTTAATCTGCTTGGATGTCTTGGGCCAAGTTCACTGCAGTTGAACTCCCTGGTGCAGGAGAGGGGAGTTTGAGCTTTTTAAATATTCTGAAAGGGTTTTTTGCTTATCGGTTTACAAAAATGTTGGGTTTTGTCTTCTGCAGCACCATGTGCATCCTTGCCCGGCCTGTGGGATTATATACAGAGCTGACGAACACCACCCACCCATTCTGCCCGTCAGAGCTCAGCTGCCCATGCAGCTCAGTGGCAGCTGGGTGAGCACCCACTGCGAGGTCCGACCTGCGGTGCTTTTCCTTACCAGGTACTTCATATTCCACAGTAACAACCACACCTGGGAAGGTTATTACTATCACTATTCCGACCCTCTCTGCAAACAGCCGACTTTCACCATCTACGCGTCTGGGCATTACACCCAAGGCATCCCCTCCTCCAAAGTGAGAGGTGGCACAGAGCTGGCTTTTAAAGTCACACAGGCTCGGGTGACGCCAATGGACCAGGTGACGGTGATGATGCTGAACTCCTCGGAACCTGGAAGCTGTGGGCTGACGAGCTCCTGGAGTGCTGGGGTGGAGCAGGATATAACACCCACAAATGGATGTCTGGCTTTGGGCATCAAGCTGCCCCACACGGAGTACGAACTTTTCAAAACAGAGCAAGACACGAAAGACCGCAGCCTGCTGTACATTGGCGAAAGGCCCACGGACGGATCCAGTCCCGACAGCCCAGACAAGCGACCCACGTCGTATCAGGCGCCTCTGATTCAGTGTGCTGGAGCGTCAGAGGAGTTCTCTAACTATGTTAGTCTAAAATACTTGGGAAAAAAGGATACTAATGGGAGGGAAGCACTAAAACCTTTGCCTGTGGCCTTTTTATTGTTTATAGCACTTCTGTTTTTAAGATGGGACTAGTTATCTATTCAGGTACAGCACAGAATTCAGATAGTCTTGGTGCTAACGTGATTTTTATATCCTTCAAATGAGCACATCTGGAATCAGTTTTACTCAGATTTGGAAACACTTTTTAAGAAAATCAGCAACAGTGAACGAAGCCAAGAAGATACGCCTGACTACATACTGTTTGTCCTGTGGCTTCATCGCCTAATCTCTCCTCTTCTTTGCATACAAATTTAATGTAGTGACATGGATGCGCTGCACACTGCAACAGATAATTTATGGGGGGGGGGGGGGGGGAGCGACATCAATTACAGTCTCTACTTTGAGCTTTTGACATTGCTAAGATTTAATCAAGAGCTTGATTCGGGTGTAATTCAAACATCCAAAGTGTCAGCTGCTGAGTTGCTTTAAGTTCCCTCCCATCATACTCCTTATTGCTGTTCTTGCAAATTTAATCTGCAGAGTCAGTCAGCGATAAACAGTCAGCAAGTGCTCTTCATAAGGGCCCGGCTAATCATGCCTTTCTCAGTTTACAGCCATTTTCTGCAGTTTTTGTGTGTAGGTACGCACACAAAGATGCAACAGTCTTCCACTTAAGTACGTACACAAAGCTGCCCTCACAGAGCATCACCGTGACAGACTGTTATGCCTGACCCTGGTCATAAGAGAAGATACAGTAAACGGAAGAGGCTTCTGTGTGCAACCGCCCCAACCTCCAGCACTCCGTAGCCGCAGACACTGCATCCTCACTGCGTTATTCTGGCTTTTCCAGTGCAGTACTGGTCCGTGCTTTGGGGCCTCAGCAGCGGCCCCGTGTCACTGCTCGCCTTGCCCAGCTGGCAGGGGCACTGCCAGGCAATTGCGACTCCCCCTCACCACGCACCGAGCACAGCAAGAGATCGCTTACAAGCCTTCTCAGGCCATGTATTTTCACTGTCTCCGTTCCAGTCAGTGTACTGGCGTACCAGTTGTTAACCCAGCTCTCCTTTCAATCAAAATGTCACTTCCAGCCTCATTCTGCAACGATGTTTTATAAATCTGCCTCTAGTGAACAACGGGCTGAGGAAACACTCCAATCAGACAGCACAGTCAGGTCAAACTGATTTCTACTGACAAGAAGGACAAACTAAGAAATTATATTCCCTGTCTGCTGCAGCTGAAGCATATAATTTACTTGGAGAAGACCTCCTCCCACTAGCTAAATCCTCTCCAAATAAGCCTATGTATTTTACACACAAAGGATATTTTGTTAAACCAGCTATGCAATAGCTATCATCTTAATGCTGTATTTATGAACTTGCAGCTTGTACTTAGATAAATTATGGGTTTTATAACATAAAACTACTTTTGGAGGAATCTGTACATTAAGTAATAATTCTAATGAGATGCTTATTAAATGCATACAATTGTGTCATAAATGTTGTCATCATGTTCACACGTTGCAGGCACGATCGAATATTAATCACGCACATACACAGTTACACTTCTAAGATGATACACAAGGCCGAGCTTGGTTACTTCGCCCTCGGTTCCCTCTGCAATCCACGGAGAAGGAGACTTCTCCAGGGTTAGTTCAGGAGGCAAAATACTTCCCTGTTTCTAAGGGTGTTTGTGTTTTGCTGCCTGCTACCGCGTGGAGATCCATGGGCAAACGTCTGAAGAACTGGAAGAGCATCTTGGAGAATGTGGCGTCTCCTTTGGGATCTCCCTGTTGAGATGCCGAGATTGCAGGGGCAATTCCGGGGTAGCACAGCCGCATCTCGCATCAACCACACACACGGCAGAACTTTTTCTTCAGCAGACCCGTTTCCCATCACATGCTAGAGCCGTCGCTCACTGCAGCCTAGAGGAAAGGCTCCCGTGCCTCTGATCAGCAACGCTACGCATTTCTGCAGGACCCAGAGATGTCCATGGCAAGAACAGGCAACAGCCTTGTGCTGTCTTTGGAGGGTGGGTGGAGGAGGGGGAAGGCTATTCCTGCCCTACATGCACCCCCAAGAGTAAGATCTGTGTGTAGATACTTTTTTTTTTTTTTCCCATTTACATAGTATGGAAATGTATTAAACTGAGCAAGTGTTTGGCTATCGCATGGTGTAAAAACTCCTCCAAAAACACAGTTCCTTTTTTAAGGTGATGGGATTAACATGATGTAAGAAGTTACAAGATGACATCACATACTTCAGCATCACCACCCGCGAAAGCTCCCCCCTCCTCCCGCAGCAGGCGAACCGCCACTCGGCTCCAGCAGCACCGCGTGTCTAGACACAGCTCCACAACTCTGCGCGACGGGGGGGCTATGCTGACTAAACTTCCCTTTGAAAGCCTCATCAGGAGCCTCTTTGTCCTCTCTTTCCCCCCTTTTACATATACTTCTGAAAAAACCAGCCATGAAAAAGCTATTTGCATAAATATCATAACTTTTATTGTTCTGTTCACAGTTTTTTTGGAGAAACATTCCTAAATTACACAGTTATTCTCTCTCAAGAATTTGTGCCTTTTTCCAATTTGAATTTGCCTGGCTTCAATTGCCAGTCAGTGATTCTTGTGTTGCTCTTTTTAAGACCAGAAAGCTGCAGTGTTCAGTATTTTCTCCCCGTGAAGGTACTTGTGGTGCACTGTAATCAAGACATTCTCAAGTCTGGTAGATAAACTCAGCCAACAGTTTTCTCTCTCGCCCTCTCTAAGGCATTTTCACACTCCACCAGTAATTTCTGAATCTTTTTTTGCAACCATTCCAATTACTCAGCTTCTCTCTTAAAATGTAAATATCCAAATTGCATCCAAATTTCCCAGCTCTCACAGCTGAGACATACAGAAGTATAATCACTTACTGCTAACGGTAATTAAAACCAAGAACACATTCATTATTCTTTCACCCTGGGACTGCACTGGAAACACACATGGAGCTCTGATTCACTCTGGTCCTGGCTATGGATATTTTCGTCATGTTAGCATTTTATGAGTAGTGATTTTCTATCTATTTTCACCAGTGATCTAGAACCACTGAATCATACTGGGTCCCAGCAGAACCCTTTTATGAGCATCCCCATTTCATTATGGTTCTCCTTGAACGACCTGGAAGGTGCGATTGTCAGAAAACACCGAGCTTTGCAGGGGCCCAGATACACTCAGTTCACTCTAATCCCAAAGAAAGCCGAAAACCGAAGATGGAATGACATGACTTACATCACGCTCCTTAACTCCTTTTCCATCTCTTCCCCGGGGCGGGGGTGTGTGTGTGTGTGTGTGTCAAGCTGACTAAGCGCTTCCCCGGGGCTGTCCTGTCCTGTCGGCCATCCTCGTTCACAGGTCAGAGCTTGCCCCGGGCATCGCCCTTACAAGTACTGATAACAAGGTTTCTAGACCTAGTGAATTTTAAAATGTTAATTTTTCATATTAAGCATTGTTAATGAATGACATCACCTTTCCAGTTCTCTTACATCATCACTAGCAGTTTTATGACCTGCATCTACTAATGGTCCTTATCCTACTGCTAACGTTTCCTCTGAATTTCAGCTCTTGATCACCCTCTCCAAGCACTCCAACCCATATATTTTTCTTTTCCTTTGGCTTTTGCTTTCCTTATTAATTTTCTACACTTCATAACTCTCATTTTGAGTTGATTGCTGTCTGCTTCCCGTTTTCTTATTTGTTTTATATTACTTTACATCTAATTTTTCCCTTCATTTCACCATTGAAACAGGATGGGCAGTTAGCCAAATTGTCCCCCTTCTCAACTGCAAAATTGTTGGGGTTTTGGCCATTTAATAGCTTTCACTTAGAAAAGTGCCAATTCTAATTCAGTTTTCCATCAAATTTCTTGTTCCCTAACAGATTTGATATGAAATTTGCTCAGCTATGCCCTTTTGAAGCACCAATTACATTTATTAGCAGTTTGCATGGCTGTATACCTAGCTCAAATGTAATCAGGATTTCCACGATAACCACCAACTTCTAGTCCCGCAACTCATTTATCATTACCTGACATAAACAAGACAAACCCAAATAACTTTGTGTTTCACGTCTAACACTGATTTAGAAAAAGAGGTCTAGGACATAGACAACAAACCTTAGTTCTGACTACTGTATTCCTTTCAACTGTAAAATAAATTCATACCTTTTTACTGTACTCGCGAACTAAAAATAAGCTAACAGATGCACTGACAGGTTAGTACCAGCTGAAAGTCAATGGCTACAGGCACGCGTGTCTTGGAAAACTCATCCCCATTCACTTCTTACAGAATACTTTTCAAAAGTTTGGTAATTTTTAACCACTCCAAAAAGCAGAAAAAAAAAAAAAAGTGAGCACTCTGAATACACTTAGTAGCTTCCCACACTGAGTCTGAGCATGAAAGTCTTTCATACCTTCTTTAATGTCATAAGCTACTCAGACAAGTTGCCTTTGCAACTTTCTGCTTCTCTAGCAGGCACAAAAATTTAAAGTATGAGCTTACTTTGCTAGACTAACATAGTCATGGGTCTGATCTCCTCTTCACAGCTCAATTAACAGTAACTTATTTTTCCAATGAGCCATCTTCATGCCTCCCCATTTAAAATGCCTTAGAATGTATTTTGCATTCTAGATTTCCCAAACAATTCCTAAACAGAAACAAAACACATGAAAAAGTTTTAAAACACTAAGCAGAGCTAAATGGAGCTAGTGCTCCATTCGATAAACAATCTAGCTGAATATAAAAGTATGCTGTTTTCTATAAATAAATATGCTGCATTAAAACAGTAGGAAAAAAAGCTGGAGACAGTTGGCAAGACTCATTGCTGCACACACTACATAAAGTGAAGAGGAGGAAGCAACAAATTTGATCAAAGAGGAAGCAGAAAGTGATGGGAAAAGGCATCTGAGATCAGAGTTAGACATGTCAAGGGAGCTCTGCCAGGCAGCCCGGGCACAGCCACGAAGCGCACCCATGGGCCAGGCAGGACAGTCAGACAGGGAAGAGCAAGACTGGAAGGGCGATGGGAAGAAAAGAGACCGAAATGGAAAATAAATAGGCAGCAAAGAAGAAAAGCCATTTAAAGACACTTGGCTGAACGTCGTTTTCTTTGCCAAAGAGCAGTGAAGGAACAAGAATGACTTGGATTGAACCAGAGGGCCGAGGGAGGGAACGGAGCGAGATTTGACAGCTCAGGCAGAGAGTCTGCAGCCTCCACAGAAATGCTCTTTTGGGCTCAGAACTGAAGCAAAACTTCCTGGCTCCAATCACACTTCTGTGTGGCCTCCCAATGAAATGTGAAAACAAAACCTGCTTCAGCTCAGTTACTCACCACTACATTGTCAAGAAAGGGTGTCCATACGCAGAACATAAATCGTGACACAAACGTGGGCTGCACCTAATACCATGATGCCATTTTTTAAGCTCAACTTTTAAAAGCCTAGTTATACACGTCTTAAGAGAACTTAAGGTTCTATAAGGTCAGGCATGCAAAGTTGGGCAGTTTTAGGTAACTTCTGGGCAGCCTTAGCTCACTATTTGACCCAGTACTGAAAGCTTGATCAGATACTGCAACATACTCAAAAAAAGTGACCAAACTGACAGCGCACAAACTTGGTTTTGCCATTTCCTAACTTCTGAGTGCTTGACTGCACAGCCTTAATAAAGGTCTTTTAGAAGTAGTTGTGTGGGGATAATTGTGTGTGGAAATTTTGCCAACTCAAACATGAGGGAGTTCAAGAAGCTTTTCTAATCTTCTGAGTTTATCCACTGAACTGAAAGATTTGATTAAAAAAAAAAAATGAAGTACAGCTAAACTGGGAGCGATACTTTACTACAGGCTATTCTTCAGTTCTTCATAGGCACTTTGAAATCTTGAAAAAAAAAAAATCACAAAATTAGGAACTTATTAAATAAGAATGAAATGTACAGATGCAGAAACATAAACAGAAATGCCAGATGTGTAATGTCAACTTGTAATATGCGACTTCAATTAATTCTTCTTAATTCATTTGTTTTCTTAACTTCTTTTGTTTTGCCATCTGGAAAAGGCCATTTTCTAATGACAGATCACAGGAGAAAAGATCCAAAGTTCAAGTTTGCTTCAAGAAAAAGCAGCCTTGTTTCTGTACTTGTAGACTCAGAGTTCCTTTTTGTAGTTTGCACTCACGCAGAAGCTTCAGGAAAACTAAGGCCTGGACTGGGAGGCAAAAAAATATCTACATATAAATTCAGTGAAGTTTTCCAAAGTTGTTCTCCTCAAAGAACAAATGTGAAAGCAGTTCTGTAGAAGGAAATGAAGCCACAGGAATCAGCAGAGTAAATGACAGGCATAGAGGCATTTTGGAAGCGTGCAAGTGCATCCTTTTTAGAATGTTACATGTAAGAGATTTCTGGCTGGCTCTTACTTGTTATTTTAAAAGATAATCTACATTTAGCCAGTTAAAAAAAAAAAATCAATCCATTAATAAATTGGTTTATAGTTAAACAGATTTGAGTAGTGGAAACGTCCAATTACTTTATTCTCTGAAGGTAATCAAAATAAAAGTCGGTAAAAGCACAATAAGCAATGTCACTTTTGCACTGACATCCATGAGACAAAGTGATTCATTATACATGAAGCTGTCAGCATAGTATAATTGGACATGGCCAAAGGATCAGCACTGCCCTGCTTGAACAAGAAACCCCACTATTTCTGTAACTGTAACATATGATTTATACTAGCATTGTATCCCCTTGTCATCTTTTAATCAAGTATATCTAGAGAACAGCAAGGTTTCACAGTATGAGCAAGCAGCCTTGCTCAATAGTTGCTTGTCTTTCTAAAATGCCTAAACATTGGTTTACACAAGTATTTTCTGATCAGTAAATCAAATTTGTGGACCTGTATCTGATTACAAAGAATAATAACTTCCACATACGGTACTGAACAAATCTCACTCCTGTACAGATTGATTACTTGTTTTTATATTAGTGTTTCTGACGCGAGAAAAAAATCTCAAATATGTACACTGAAATTCACTCACCAGCTGTCCCATCTCAACATGCTCAGTTGAAGGTTTGAGTAATGGATGCTAACCCATTTTCAAACACTGAAAAAGTGACGCTCCAACCCCAAGCTGCTCTAGTGCTGCTGTGAACTACTACTACAGCTGTAACACAGCCACGACAAACATGAAGTTCAGAGTGTTTGTTTTATATGTTCTTTAATTTCAAACAGAGGGATTTTGGTTGTGTGTTTTTATCAGTCACTTTATATAGAAAACAGAACTCAGGATACGGCATTTCAGGACATCAAGTAGAGCAAGAGAAGTATAGCTGCAAAAACTCAGAACACTACAGTTAAGTCACTGCTGTGCCTGAGAATTAAGTGTTCCAATTAAGAGATGAAAGTGTCATACACATTTTCTAAAGAAAAGGGATCACAGTTTTCTTTCATTAGGCAACTGTAACATCAAGTATCTTAAGACATTAACAATCCTTTTTTGTGTGCACACCACTATGTGTATGTGCTGACCACTGAATCAAGATTCTAAGAAGAATTGCAAGTTTACATGTGCAGCGAATACAAACCCTTTATAGTTTATTGGTGAGAAGAAACTCTAGCGATTTGCAAAGTGAGGTTCCAACTTTATCCCACTAACAGCATTTCAGGAGAAAAAAAAGTTACATGGAATACCACCATCAAGCTATTACAATCCTGTATTTTTAGAAAATTACATTATGGTACATAAATCCCTCTCAACATGACGCACATGGTATTATCTTGCTCTTTGATCCCTAAGGCTATGCAATTGTTATAGTTGTGCATTCACAGCTGACAACTGCCAATGCAGAGCAATAGTACGATCATTCATGCACAGAATATTTGCTTTAAGAGGTGGGTAACTATATGAAAATAGTAGAAACCATTTTCCATTCATTTCCCAGTATCAGGCTTCAAGACATTTTAGATACCTACTTGTACCAACTTTGCCCAAAGAATGCTGACAGGACTGTAAAGCTCCACAAAGTGAAGACTACATCTACGCAGCCTCTACTGACTCTTACAAAAATTAACAATAAACAAACACGCAGGTGGGTATCTTAAAAGAACAGTAAGGATAGTAATTAGATTAATAACTTGATTTGTACTATCATGTATTAATTAGTTTTCTAGTGTCTGGTGTTGAGGACACCAGACAACAATCTTATTTAGAAACTGCATGTTTCACTCACAGCTTCCTAAGACATACAATGCCCTCCAGAGTAATGAACTTTTAATTAATACTTAATGAAAACATTCGCTCTGGTGTCATCATCTAAGGAACAACTTACAAAAGATCCAAGTGGCTTAAGAACATCCATCCGATACATTGCAAAAATATATCTACAGATTGGCCTACCTTGGAAGAAAAACCATCCTTAGTTTTCTTTCGACTGCATATGAAAGGGTCTGGTCAAAACAGACAGGTATTAAGGATTCCACTGATGACTCATTTTATTTTAAGCTCAGCAAAAGCAAAGCATTATCCAGACAATTCAGTGCTACTGTCTGTCCAGGCTGTGGTCAGAAATGATTCGGAAAAACCTCAGAATTTTGTTAAGTACCAAAATATAAGCAGTTAAAGAGTCTTGTTTAGGACTGATGGTGTGGGTCAGCCCCAACAGCAGACCACAGCCACTACCAACAGATCCTTAGCTAACTAAGGTCCTCTGCGTGTTGAGTCTCCTTAACCACGTGTTTGTCAGGCATCTAGCAGAGCATGAGAGTGTTTCTCTGGGACCTCTTTATAATTCTGGAGTGCAAACAAAAGGAACAACTTTGCTCACAAATGATGTCAAGTTCCAAATTGTCACAAATCAAAGAAGTGACCCCTGAACACTGGAAGGAAGACTGCTGGCTTTCCCCTTCATCTGGGAGCTGCCTGTGCCAGCAAAGTCACCTGTGGTAGCTGTGCGTGCATAAAATTTGCCTGAAACATTATTACAGATGTACTTGCAACAGATCAATTTAAAGCTTCGATCCTCCCCCTTTATCCTGCAAAGACAGCAATTTTTTTTTTTAAAAAAACAAACTTTTTTGAAGCTGTTTTTCAACAGAACAAAGGGTTCTTAAAAAAAGTTAGTATCATTAAGGTTTGGGGTTTTTTTTAAAGCAAATTAGGAATTCAGGTCTTTTGGTAACACATTTTCAGTTAGATCAAGATATTTACAGCCTCTTAAAAAAAATACTACATAGCTCAGTCTCTCTTCTGTAAAGGTTCTTAAATCTATTCTTCAAAGCCATGAAAACTAGTTTTTCAGTATCACTTACAACCTTGTCTTTTTGAAAAGGTTCTTTTAAAATGTTTCATGCAAAAGTTTTCGTTAGCTTCTACTGCCCAGAAAGTATCTTTCTTGATCAGTTCTGCCTAATTTGTCGCACTGAACTCACTGCTTCGTTCTTTCCAGCTCATCTCCCACCTTCTCTGCCCTTTACAGGCATACTTTAATTGCTTTGTCACTTCCATCCTGAGCAGACAAGGCACTAGCATTTTAAAATGCTTAAGACACACCTCTTATTTCTGTTGCAGCTTCCAGAGCTGTGTTCATAAGCCGAACACACCAGTTAGGATTTTTTTTTTTTTTTTTTTTTTTTTCCAACAAGTGTAGTAGACAGGCTGCAGCCCAAACAGTTTTCTCAAGAAATCACTGGAATAATAAAGGAATGAAAGAAGTCACTTTTAAAAGATGCATCTAAATCATGAAAGCTGTTACAAAAACTTTTGTCACAGATGGTTTCTGGACTTACCATCTAAGAATATATGGAATTTACCTGCTCAAAAGCTATTTCATCTACTGAAGTTCAACATGTTAAAACACATTGAGTTTATACATTTTTTGTACTACAAGTATTCTTAGAAACAAAATTACCTTAACCTTACTTTCAACATGCTATCAAGCATTTTAACTACTGAACCCAACTCAACTGAAAAATGGGAATTTACCTTGTACCTCAGCAGTCAGCATGGTTACTTTGAACAACACTTATGCAATATCAGGCTCACTATGGGGTGGTTTGGACTGATTTTAAAATTAGGCTGGAAAAAAAAAATCATCCTGAAACAAGGCTGCAAGTTTCCTTACGCCATAAACAAACTTGACAGAGAATACTGTTCCCTCCCCCCCGCCTCTAAAACTGTGAGAACATGACAAAAGTAACAAAGGAAACATTAATTTGGGGGCTTTATTTAATTTTTCTTTTCTTTCTTTTTTTTTTTTTTTTCTTTTTTTCTTTTTTTTTCTCCTTTTTTAAGATGCTACATAGTCAAACAGGATTGGTCTTTTACGGCATAGGACTAGTTTACTACTAATATTTTTTTCCCCTAGATACTTATTTACATACAAAACCAGTTTCCTGACCACTGTTTCTCCAATGCTCAGATGATCAAAACTCCCAACAATTGTGTAGTGCCCAAAACACCAGGAGGCAGAAGAATCTCGCATCACTACAGCAGCAAATTTTTAGCTCTAGTCACTGGCTTTAAACAGGTGCCTTTTCATACCATATAGTATTAGTCAATTTTGTGACAATAAGGAAACATGAGATGAAATACATTAAATAAGTTAAATATGCATTAAACATCTCTGAATAACATTTTAATTCAACTAAATGAACCAAAAGCAATGTAGCTTGGTCCCTTTATGAGAACAAGGCATTGACCTTTATTCCAAATGAGCATCAGACCAGTCAATATATGCCTCTTAATGATGCCTAGCACATTCAGCATTGCCACATACAATTCTTTTCAGCTTCTCACTATTCATTTAAGTGCCAAGAAATTGGTAACTTGCACAGAGTTGAAGACACTGACAGAAACTGTTAAATTTATGAGCAGAATGGTGGATTAACGTATTTTACAGAAGTTATCAACACCTCCCGCCTAACCCAGCTCCAAACATCCAATAGGGCCAGCTCCAGCAGTGGAGGAATTTTTTTCTATTTTCCTTTTTTTCTTTTTTAAAAAAAGAGGTAATCCAGCAACACGTACCAGGGTCTAAGAATGTTTAAAATGACATATACAGTATTCCATTGTAGTGTTAAATCATGATTTTCTCCCCCCTTCATCACTGAAGCATATTCTCTTTCATTCATTCACTCATTGTACATTTTAAACTTTCTAGATTATGTTACATAGTATTTGTGCAGGGGTAATTTAAAGGCAAGACCTGTGAGATGTCATACATTAATTTTTTTTTTAAACATTGTTATGAATAAATTTAATCCAATGATATGGCAGAACCATCAAACCAATTTACAATTTCCAGCATGCTGCCTCTACAAGGCTATTTTTCCTATAATTACACCAAAGACAAAGAACAAAACCACCAAAGCGAGTAGTCTGGAGCTGAGCCCTTCGTCCTTGACAGCAGCTGCAGAAGCAGATATCGGGTTGTTTGTCTGGGGTGCCTTCCTCATCCGCAGTCCATCTTCTTCCTAAAGGAAGACATACTGATTATTTCTACTGAAAAAAAGAGCTTTAAATATTCACCCTTATCATATTTATTTTAGGTGGGCATAATAAAATAGGCGAGAGCTAATTTAGAGCTCTACTTTCTAGACAATCCTGAGAAGGAAAGGGTAGTGAGGTAGGAGAGCAATTCTGTATCTACTTGACTAGCAGAGCAAAACACACATGCTCTTGGAGGTTTTCTCCTGCTGACTAAGGAAACGGGAAGCCATGAGGAAGCCTGCAAGCCTGTCCAAAGTCCGTAGACAGTTCCAGAACTTTAAAACAACAATGGAGGGAATAACATGAAGATGCTTTTCTTGCTCTGTAAGCAAATACAGTGCTGTTGGTTATATTGGAAAGCATTTTCCCCAAAACAGGTTGTGAAAGGCAGTTATACTCATCATTCCCCCAGTTAAATGTCACAAGCATATTTTACCAGCATTTGAAGGGAAATCTGTTTCCCCCATCATACCGATGCTGACATTTTGACATGAACCTGATGGCAATAATTAGGATATTTTCTTGGTATGAGTTTGACAGCTCTTCTTGATTTAAAGATGTATTAGACAAAACAACATCATAACACCAGATATTATCATTTCAAGTGGAGACAATGTTCCCCACATCTTGATCTAAACTATTGAGCAGCGCAGCCATGTGTTAGCACACTCCATTCCACAGACACATATAGAGCACTTTAGGAGATGGCAAAATGAGCCTCTTGTGACCTAACTTGTATACATCTGAAACAATAGTGTTAAGACTTTTTTTATGTGATAAAGTATTATAGTGCAAAAGATAGCGAACAAAAGCCTCTATAAAAAATACTCAAGAAATAGTAATAAAAGTTACTGCAGCCTTCAAAATTATTGGATAATTAAAATTCAAAAAGCTCATTGCATGTCAGTGTTTTGCACTTTTGAATTTAAAGGGACACCTACTATTCTGGAGAAAAATGTTATTTTATTATTTATTAAGTGTCAAAGACTATCCAATACCTCACTACTGGTATAATTCTGGATGGGGATAACTGACTTTTGTAAGCAATAAAATGATGTTATATAGTAATTTTACTGCTAGAAACAACACGTTTTCATTTTAAATATTTTAACTTCCTTTTGACAGTGACTGAAGTCTGACACTGACAGCACCTGGTGGCTGGCAGTAATTTAACATTGGTTCCTGATCTTGTACAGACGTTTCTAACACACCACAAAGGGAACAAACAGCTCACTGCTTTAAGACATTACTGTAAGACATCAGCTCAATTCTAGCCCTCTCCTGTAGAGTGTTTATTCAAGACTGATTTGCAAAAAAATTAAAATAAAATCATATAGTACTTATAGTATTGCGAGACACTGACAAACCAAGAACACAAAGAGAAGTTAAGGTTGTGTCTCAGCTATATACCTATATTATGTCTATATGCAAAACAAAATTGGTTTACAAATGTTTAAAGAATTTCTTCACACATCAGCCAGCCAAGCAGCATCAGAGCTCACAGAACAGTTT
Source organism: Podiceps cristatus (assembly GCA_000699545.1). Lineage (NCBI taxonomy): Eukaryota > Metazoa > Chordata > Aves > Podicipediformes > Podicipedidae > Podiceps > Podiceps cristatus. The sequence goes on along the minus strand of KL261415.1, from coordinate 28,935 downwards.
TTTTCATTGGGCTCAAATTGTCACAAATTCCAAATTTTCATTGGTGCTGTTATCTATGAAGTGAGACGTTTACAACACATGAAAGAAGTTTTTCATCATGGTGAAGAAGGGTTCTCAATTACTTGATTTCACAGTGGTGTGTTAGATATGACAGGAAGCATATTTCCTATTAATCTGTCTTCCTTTGGTCATTTCAACTGCATATTATAGGTGCAATTACTAAGACAGTATTTGCACAACACTGCCCTCAAGCTCCAATCAATTTGAGAAAAGAGGGCCAACACTGAATGCTTAATTCAACCTGTGAAAATTAGGTGGGGAAAGAAAAAAAAAAACCAAAGAGGGAATTCGTTACTTCAGGTTGCTAGCCAATCAGTTTCCCTCTGACTGCATGAGTTGTATGCTCCTTTCAAAGGAAGCCTTGATTTCAACACTTCTCAGTTTACAGACAGAAACCTGAATTATCTCTTAGTTTATAGACAATATGAAAACACTGTGCCAAGGTCACGTAACAAACCCTTTAAGTCAGAATGGTTTTTTTTTGGGAAAGGGCTAAATGTGGGGGGGGAAAAAAAAAAAAAGTATCTTTACCTTAAATTGTTTATTCTCCTCCCGTAACCTCTGAACTTCTACTTGAAGCCTCTTATAGTCTTCCATTACTTTCTTAACTTCAGTGTCATCCAAAGAAGAACTTATTGATTTAGACATTACAGAAGAATCTGTCTTTGTTGCAGTTGTGGATACAATTTTATTTATTTCTATGTCATGCTGTTAAAAAAGGATAGAGTGACTTTGGTTAGTTATTAACACCACATACCTGATACTTATGAGGAGAATCATTTAAAATTGTGCACACTTGAAACATGCCTGTACCAAAAGAAATGAACAGTCTTTTTCTTTCTCTAACCTTTACTTCCCCTTCTTATTTCATAGAAAACACCACATTAGCAGCAGTAAGTGTAGGCAGAATGACCTTTTAAGTCCCTGCATATATGGAAAAGGGAATAACCTTAGACCACATCCCATGATACGAGTGGGAACTTATTTGCTCACAGTCTGCTTATGGAGTATTAGTGCTCTCCTCACCATTCCCCTCCCCAAACACAACACAAGCAGCTACTCCAGGACCCAAGGTATTGCTAGGAACCACCCACCTGCCCTCCTGGCCCTTCCCTCTCTCTTCACTCCCCACAGCTGGCTACCACCTCTCAGTTTTTCTGTGTTTGTGGTGATAGAGGAACTTGCAACCCAAGCTAGGAAACAAGTTGCACACCTCCAAACCCTCCTCCCTCTCCTGCCTTTGGATGCTCTCCATGTTCTGTACTTTAGAACACAAAGGGTCTGCCTCTCAAAAAAAACCCCAAACAAAAAACCCCCCACAACCCCCCCCAACAAACCAACCAAAAAACCCAATCAAACAAAACCCCAAAACCCCAGCCTCCACCCAAGTCTTAACATGAAGACTTTATTTATATGAATAAAGCAATAGGATCTTGTTACTACTTGTGCTTTGTTTTCCCCTAACAGATTTTAGGGATTATAGAAAAAAAAAAAAACAGATTATAGAAAAAAAAAAACCACCACACACAACTAAACAGAACAGCTGTTGAGCTGCATTTAATTCAAATTTTTTACTTCCTCTCATCACACCTCTAAACTGGAACACAGAAAGTACTCTGGCCTAAAACAAAACCACCTACTTTCAGAGCAAATGTTCACTGTTAGGAGCAGGTAGACCAGACATAGCGAGACTACAACAGTGACATTATGGCAACTAACAAGCTGTCAAGTGCAAGGTAGAACACTTACGTCTTCAATACCTGCATACTAGGAAACATTTTTCAGTTTATTCAATCATTGTCAGTTCTACATTTGACACTACATACTTCTACTAGAAATTAATCAGCATATTTATTGCCCTAACAAAAAAGGATCCTACAACATTATAGCTGCTAATCACAATATAATCCCTAACTGCAGCGGTGTCTTCCTTACTAGCTTTCTGCCCATTTACTTGCTAAAATCAGTGTTGTATCAAGGAAGCAAGGGGGAGTATTGGACAGGCAAATTTGTATTGCTGATGGTTAGAAAGGCTTCCCCATAAACTCTGAGCTTTATGACTGTCAAGCAGCATCTTTCAGATTTTTTTTGAAATATTCTTCCCCTATGTAATCTTTCACTCAATGAAAAAAGATCATAGATTTCTTTCGTCTTGTGTTGCACTTACATTGTTCAAGTTAGCTGCTACTTACATTAAGAGTCACAGAGATTTTAAATAGTTTTATTTCGTGTTTTCAAAGGCTGATTCCATCAAGGCAGTGAAACAGAGGGTTCTGTCTTTTGCTTATATAGCCATCTGTATAAACACGCCATTTTACAGGATTTACTGTGGTATTAAGTTTATCACTCAATATGGATCTGAAAATACTCACAGGCTTATCATTTTCTGCTGGTAGCTCAAACACACACCTAAGTTTCGAATCCATGAGTTCTTCTGGTTTTGCTTCTTTCCACTGGAATAATTTAATATTAATTTAAACATATGTGTGTAAGGCAGATGGAAAATGCAGTACATTATGTAAACAGATCACATTATCTTAGTCAGGAAAAACTCCACAGGTGTTTATCATGTTGCCTTTAACCACACACATGACAAAAAAAAAAACCCAAAACCAAAAAAGAACCAAACAAATACATAACTGAGTGGTATCATAAAGAAAGACCAGCTATTATGAAGCAAATCAATCTAAATAGTCTGAAACTTACAGAGATAATTTAAGTGAGAACTGGAATTGTGTAAGAGTAATTAGCATAGACAGGGGGAGCTATGGCCCTGATTAAAAAAAAGAAAAACAGGAGGGTTACATTCAAAGGAAGGAAAGGATAACAAAAACCCAAATCCATAACAATGTTAGTTCTGAAGTCTTTAGCGGAGTTCCTATTCAAGATTTTCAAATTTCACATGAGGTTTTCCTCCTGACTGGTAGGAATTACAGGACTGTTCTTCCCGCTCCTTGTTTCCCACCTCCTTATTTTTCAGCATCAATGCCTAAACAATAATAAATGTGCTACATATAGAAAGGGATAACTTCCCCTCTCATCCTTCTCTCCCCATCAACTAGGGAGTCTACTATAATAGTTTCCTTCCAATATTATTAACAGTGATTAACAGTTATAAATCTTTGCTTGATATCAGCTGTAACCCTGCACTGAAAAGATTGATTTATAGTAGTAATATGCAGTGAGAAGAGTCCTCCTTTAAGTCCTCGAGTTCTCACATGCTTCTCTTCACTTCAACCATACTTCTGGTCGCATGGTGTTGCTCAGCGTATCTCAAGTAGGTGTCAAATTATGGCTAACCCCTGTGGCAACCTGAAGAAGTATCTGACTCATCCTAAATAGCTGAATTGTACTTCAGCTCTTCTGTAGCTGAAGTCAGATTTCTATTTTGAGCTTGTTGGCTGCCTGTGAAGTGTCGAAAGCTTTATAGTACTCTGGTAATTTGTCTCACCTATTTATCCAGAATAGGAAGAGATTTGGAGAGTGGTAACAAAACTGAGAGCTGATCAAGTGTTACAGGAAAAAAAAATCATATTGGTCTGGAGAGCTCTGGAAAACTGAGAGTGCCATCTAGGTCCTACAAACCATTCTTTGCTAGCAGAATAACATTTTTCATGGTATAAAGTAACTCATAAAAATTAAAGAGTTAGAAACAAAGGCAGACTGGTTTATCTTTCTAGTGCTGCAGACATTTTATTACTATTACTGTTTCTTCCACTGGATCTTATGTTGAGGCCATTAAACAAATACAGTTCCATAAATCTCTTCCAGAGTGAAATTCTTAACCCTGCAGAGTGCTGTGGCTTTAAAAAGCTATTCAGATGCATATTGTAAAGACTACAGTAAAAGAGCCATGATATGTACTCTGAGATGTTTTGGGGTTGGCTTTTTTAAGTAAAATGCACACATACAAACGCAAACAAGCCCTATGCTTTAGAGTAATGGCCTTCTTTTTTATTATATTCTCAGTAGCTACTGAGTATCCTCTCAAGCTAACAAAAGCTAGACTAAAGACAGCTTTCTTGTGCCTTCTTGCAGTAGCAAATCTTGGTGTTATAGGAAAGCCACCAGTTGACATACTGTCTTAACGTAGCCTGACATCTTAGTTCTGTGTCTTTTGTCCTTTTCTGCTTCAGCACCTACATGCTTCTGTTACTCTCATTTGTAATGCGCAGGACAAGATCTACGAGGGCCTTTCATTTACCTAAGCCACAACAGACATAGGTAGGGATAAAGAAAAACACAATACTTTCAAATCCTCCTCCTGGTTCTTGCTGGGAAAAGGAGCTGCTCAAGGGAAGACTCAAGGCTGAGAGTACAGAGGCATAAAAGATACCACAAGCTTAGAACATATTCTATATTTTCTTAGAATATATAGTTCAAGTTGGCTGTTCTAAAAAATGACATATTAAAAAAAAATTGCAACTAATTAACATTTGTTTCATGACTTGATATCCCATTACTGACAGCAGTATCCTAAAGAAGCAATCACAGACACCAACTGTGTCTTTCACTGCAAGATTCCTGGGGCTCAAAATAAACAGAAAACACCTTGCAATGCAGAGAGATGGAAATCTGGCAGTTTTCAAGGAACATTCCAGTGTGGTTTGACAACAGCCCTTAAGCAATGCAGTAAAAGGTCTTATAAAATTATACAATCAGAAAGAAATCCATTTTAATTAATTTCAATACTTACTACTGCTTCCATATCTGAAGTATCAGCTGGAGCAAACATAGACTGCACCATAAACTTGTGTTTACTTTTCTCATTAGGGTCATAGTCAAAAGGCTGTAGCATCACTGCAAGAAAAACACCAAAACACATTACGATAACATTGCTCTGATGCACAGTCATGCACTGATGATATAGTTACCATATTTGAGAAATACAAACATTAAAATAGTTTCAAGCTGTATGTCCATTATGACCAAAGCAGCAGCTGAGATTGGGAACCTCACTTAAAAAAAAATTAAGAGAAGATAAGAGAAAAAGACTTCTTCAGTCTGCCTAGATTTTTGTCTGGGAATTTTGGAAATGCTGATCACTGTACAATATTCTGCACACAACTATGGCAAGATAATAATAGTAATTTATAGTCGATAGGATAATTTGCATATCTTCTGGAACAGAGGGGAAAATTCTCAAAGCAAGCATCTTTTTTTTTTTTTCCTCCTCCATCCTTGGGACAGAAGTAACAAGCCAGCATTTTGATTAGCTGTACACACACTACTGCCGATGGCTCCTAAGAAAAGCTACAGAGGCAAAGTCACACATTTTAAACCTTGAGGTTCAAGTCTCAGAACAGAAACTTCCTCTACAAAGCTTAAGAGTCTCATGATTATTTGTTTCATCAAGTACAAGTATTTCTCTTCCAAAAGTAAGTTGCTGAAAGTTTGTTACCAATTTATAGCTGGAAATTCATGGTTAAATGCTATATAAACTTTGTCTCTGAAAAGAATACAAGAAAAGTATTTCTCTCCATTCAAAAATCACAAATATTCCAAAATTTACTTATGCAGAAAATGACTCTGTTCAGGGGGCAGAGAGAAAGGAACAGCAGGTTTGGTGGGGGTGCAGGGTGTGTGTGTGTTCTTCTTTTTATTTAATATTAGGATTTTCCCTGTCTTTTCTTTTTGGGTAAAGAATTAACTTGTTAAAATTTCTTTCACAGGGAATATTCTTTAATCACAGTGGTCACTTATAACGCCTACATTTTGCAAATGACACCTGGATATTCAGCTACTTAGTTACTTACTTATCAAGTTAAACACAGATTTGGCTTCAACATGAGACAGCACATATGTGAAAATAAAGCAAGCAGTTTACAAAAACATGTTGTTAAGATATTGCAAAAAGCTACCACCCCCTCAAATTTAAAATGAAGCGTGCACATACTGCAACTACTGCTAACATTAAAAATGGTGTAAGGTTCAAGAATTCACATTTTACAACCCACGAGGCTACTTCAGTCCCTCAATCCAATCATGAAGAGAAGCAGTTCAAGAATTAAGATTACTTTCAATAGTGCTATTAACTTTAAGTGCCCAAATTCAAATGCTGAATTGAAGGGGTTTGTCATATAAAAGCGACATCCAGAGATACTATTTATTGCCTATGAAAGCAAGTCAAACCAATCTGCCTCCTTCAATGAGCAGAATATGTTATGGATGTACCATCTTTATTATGCACACAATCCGTGGCTCTCAACAACCACATGCCTTTTAAAGTCAGAAGAAAAGGAAGACAGCAAATTCTCTCAGATGAGCCGATTTCAAAATTATTATACATTTTAAACTCGCCTTGCAGTAATCAAATACTAGTCCAAAATAAACATTTGCAAATTAAGAGGCTACTTTTAAAACTGTTTTTCCAAACAGAATTGACTGCATTATGAAAGCACATATATTTCAACACTGCAAGATACATCACTGAAAAGCAGCAGCATAATTTTTTCTCCCCTGTAGTAGACACCTCACTTGATTCAAGTCTACATAATGCGTAAGATCCAACTGGGTAGTCAAAACTATCCACTGTTTATGGAACTTCTCCAGATCTGCAGTATTTTCAGTTTGCTTTGCCGCGCGCAGCTGTAAGCTCATTTGAAAATCATTATTTCCCAAGTGATAGTGCTGAAGCCGTTCTCCAACACCAAACGATTGCTGCTCTGAATTCCATTCACTGAATCATAAAAGCAAGCAGCTAGAGAGGGCTTGACAGTACAAATGTTGTTAACACTTGTATTTTTAGATCAATACATGAAAGCCACATTGACACAAATTATTCAGCGCATGTCTTGTAAGCCAGATGGGAAGCTCAAAAATATGTACTTTGTTCAAGAGGAAACCAAACCATTTCACCATTTATTCACATACTATTGGGGATTTCTGTGAAAGATCAGTTCCACGTACCTGCCCTTATTGCCAGAGAATTTGCTACTGTGAATGTGGCTCCTTTGTTTTGACTGGAAATTCCATACCTTATGCAAGAACTACGGGAAAAGCGTATGTTCCTACAAAATCCTTATCAAGTCAGTCACCTCATCATCAAAAGTTTCTGACCAGCTTTCATCAAAACCCAGAGTTCAAAGAAACAAAATGATTAACAGAAGCTTTAAGTTTACTTGCACCAGCATCCATTGGGCAAATTCATGTTTCAGTCACTTTCTAAACTGATCACCCTACAGCTAAAGCACCAGAAGTATTCTACCACAACCCAAAACTGTAGAGTCACTGACAGATCAATGGAAAGAGGAGTAATGCAAGTTATATTTGTTAGCCCACTTGCCTCTCTCAAAATTCAAACACGAAGAACTGACCTTACGCACATCCTGTTCGGAAGTGTTTCCAAA